>JABAKA010016041.1:0-238314 GCA_018857285.1 Termitomyces sp. Mi166#008 | reverse complement strand
AACCAAATGGATTTCCGGACTCATATCCGCAGAGCGTGTTTGGTTACATCAGCGTGCTTCCCGGTGCTTTTAGTGCTTACAGGTACAAAGCTTTATTGAATGGACCAAATGGGAAGGGCCCCCTCGCCTCTTACTTCAAGGGTGAGGCTATGCACGGCGGATCTACTAGCGCTGCGAGTATTTTCGGTAGGTTACTTTTCATTTTTGTACATTCATGGTCTAAAGATGATTGTTCCATCTCAATGCAGAGGTAAAACCCACAATTGCTCCAACTCGTGGCCGTTTCACTGATATGAATCTTGTAGAGAAACATGTATCTCGCCGAAGATCGTATTCTGTGCTTCGAAATCGTTACTAAGAAGAAGGAGAGTTGGACGTGTGTACTTTTTCGAAATTTACCATTTATCCCTTGCCCTGATATCTCTTGTTTCAGTTTGAAATATGTCAAGAGTGCCAAGGCAGCCACTGATGTCCCTGCTACTGTATGTTGCCTCTTCATTTCCAACCTTGTGCGGTTAACTTATCCCTTTGACTTTACCGCAGGTCCCCGAGTTCATCTCACAACGTCGGAGATGGTTGAACGGTTCTTTGTTCGCGTCTATTCATGCAACGGTGTTTTTCTTCAGAATCTGGACTTCCGGGCAGAATTTCTTCCGCAAGATCGTTCTTCAGGTTTGATTTTCCTCTGTTGTCCCAATCAATGTTACTGAGATTACCCTCAGATCGAGTTCATCTACAATGCTGTCCAACTCCTCTTCACATGGACATCGCTCGCCAATTTTTACCTAGCCTTCTTTTTCGTAAGCCTCTATCATTTTATCAGTGAATGGCCATTTTGATTATCATCGACAGCTTATTTCCTCGGCAACGAAAACTGGTCCTAAAAACGCATTCAACTTCCTTAACAAGAGTGCTGGGTCCTATGTATTTGATGTCTTTCTTGATCTGTATATCTGCCTCCTTTTCGTCGTTCTTGTCTGTTCTCTCGGCAATCGTCCTCAGGTAAGAATGAAATTATATTACTAGTGCGTTTGCGTCCTCTGACTGTGTACTAGGGTTCTCGATGGACATACCTCACAGCTATCATCCTATTCGGCATTTGTAACCTCATCACGATGTGGTGTGCGGGTTACACTGTTTACCTTGCAGTCCCTCATAATGTGGATGGATGGAAGAACATTGGAGAGTAGGTCTTTCATGTCCGTCAGCATTATCTATGTCTGAACTTTTCTCGCTAGTCTCATCCAGCATAACAGAACTCTCCAGGACATTGTCATTGCTCTCCTCGCCACATATGGCCTCTATTTCATCAGCTCATTCATGCACTTTGAACCCTGGCACATGTTCACGAGTTTCGCACAGTACATGTTCTTGCTTCCCTCCTACGTCAACATTTTGATGATGTACGCTATGTGTAATCTGCATGATGTGACATGGGGAACCAAGGGTGACAATGGCGCCGCAAAGGACCTCGGAGGTGCGAAGAAAGTCAAGAATGAAGACGGAAAGGAAATGCTCGAGGTTGAGCTTCCCACCGCACGTGAAGACGTAGATCAATTGTGGGTTGCCGCACGTAACTCGCTCAAGATCAAGCCTCCGCCCGAGAAGGAGAGCCGTGACGCTGCCACTAAGCAAGCTGATCATGACCGAAACAGCAGGACCAATGTTGTGCTTGCCTGGGTCGGCTCAAATATGTAGGCTTGCTTTATCTTCCCCGACAGCCTAAAGACTCACTTGTGGGCTAGGATCTTGATTCTTGTATTCACTTCAAGCGCGTTCGCTGATTGGGCCGCCAAACATGTTGAAGCCGCGAACAGCACCACCTTCAACCCTTACCTGTCTTTCTTGTTCTGGGCATTGTGCGTTCTTCTCATGTGTCCTCTCGTATTTCAATTGAAGCGTGTCTGTTAGTGCTGGACTATCTGCCGTTCGCTTCATAGGCTCTTTCCTCTACCTTGTTTTTCGATTGTTCGGTCATTAGTTCATCTCTAGAAGTTGATTCTCTGTATACCCTTCGTTCGCTGCATGTATCACTCTTTGGGTGCGGGCACTTGTTCAATCAATTTATGTCATTTGTACATAGTAATACATGCACAAGAGTTCTGGATCGACTGAGATGTATTTCACCAGGCTTACAGGCCATGCAATTACGTAACAGGTTTATATAGATCGCTAAGTATGTGCTAGAATTTACTAACAACATATCAATCCAAATACGACAAGGCAATTTTTATTCAGAGGCGAAATAAGATTACAGATAAACAAACAGTCGTAATGTATATGCAAGGTACAAAATACTACTAGAAGAGAGACAGCGAAGGTGCAGTACAAAAAAACCTCTGCGTGAAAGTCGTTAATTCCTACCCCTCAACCGGACGGTTCATCAGTGATCAGGTCCAGGGTAAGGGTAGGGTAATGCCGAACCCATCTTTGGCGACACCATTTCGAATTGCGACGTGTCGAAACTAGGACGACTATCCTGCGAGGAGCGAGACGACGCCGTTGACCGCCGAGTTGATCCACCACTCAATTTAGCGCTCAGATGCGGTAAGGCGTGTGACGAATCGATAGATGAGTTCGTGAGCCTGGAGCGTATTGACTGTCGTTTGTCATTCCGTACGATGAACTGTTGCGGAATCTTCGGGCTTGGTGGAATATCTGGTGACGGAGATGTCACCGAAATTCGTGATGAGCTGAGGTTGAGGATGCTGGGACGCCGGGAACGGGCCCCATCAGCGTTTGGCTGCTCGAAACTTGTCCGGGACTCAGGTACGCCCCCCATTTGCATGGACGCAATTGACGATATCGAAGATGATTTCCAGCCTTTCAGGATCGACTTCCGGACAGGAGGCTTTTCTTGTGGCGGCGCAGGCGGCGCCATGGGTGAGAAGCTTGCGTTGGGCGAAGTTGGTGTGGGAGGAGGAAGATGTGTTGTTAGAGGACTAGACGATGGGATAGGAGGTGATAGTGGTCGACTGTTCGCTCGTGTTCGACGTGTAGTAACGGGGTATGGAGATTCCTGATCGAATTGGAAATGATCCAACGAAGAGTTACTCCTTCCTGGGCGCATTTGGGTAGCCACGATAGGTTGTGGGTTCATACTTGTGCCATTGAAAAGAGGTGAAACAGATAATTGCCGAGGCATCGTCACCTGTTGCTGAGGGGGTGCGGGATGTTGGGATTGTTGTGAAGGGAAGGATATAGGAGGTCGTTGTTGGGAAAGAGAAGGCTGCGATAGGTGTTGCGGATGAGGCACCGGCGACCGTGGCTTAGGAGGAACTGGTGGTGCTAAACCTTGGAGTGGTGATTGTGGTGATTGTGGTAGTTGAGAGGGTGACTGGGGGACTGTCCTTGGCTGCTGAGCCATAACTGGCACTGAGAGTTGTTGCGGAGGGACCTGGGGCACAGGCGGTGGCAACATGTCTTTCAACAGACGAGGTGGAGGTTGTGGTGAGATTCTTCCAGAGATGGGATTCTTTGGAGTTTCATTTAACTTGTCCAATGATTGGTGTGGAGGTACAGGGGGTAAAGGAGGAGTTGAGGAGCCAGATGGGATTGATGGTAGCTTAGATGAGGAAGCTTTGGTATTTTTCTTCCACAGCTTTTTGATCGTATTGACACTCATTAGTGTTGACCGGTTAGACTTCGAATTCGCCTCAATGCCTGTTATTGAATCAGCGGAAAAGCGACTGGTAGCTGAAGAGCTGGTGCGTTTCCTGCCGTCAGGGCTATCGATAGGCGGAGGGATATCTACTGCTGAAATATTTGAGATATCTGGAACGGCATCCTTCTCCCAATACGCGGAACTTTGTTGTTCACCAGGGGGCGGAGGTGGAGTTGATGAAAACCTCCCAAACGGATCAGGCGAAAGGGGAATAATAGGACCGGAATTAGCATCGATAGATGACTTCAACGGGATAGGACGTCGATGATAACCCTGTTCCTCTTCAAGCTCGCGCTTCCGTAATTCACTCTCTTCCGACATTTTGCCAGAGGAGTCTGGTATCAATGATTTAGGTGCGGAAGCCGTAACGCCATTAACAGCTAGGCGAGGGGGAGAAGGTGGGGGATCATCTCGGCGAGGTGAAGCTACATTCTTAATGGAGGCAAAAGGTGTGGCTGGCCAGGCTGCTTGGGGCTTGGATGGAGGCGAATCACTATTAAGCATTTCGTCAGCAGAGGCAGGAATATGAGCTAGCTCATACGTACGGAATCTCTGAGTGCTGGGGAAGCCTAGGGGAGGGAGGTTAGAGATCCACGTTCAGTTTACCTGGTGAAAGTGTGATGGGGTTGGTCGGGGACAGGGACAAGTATTTTTGCTGCTCATCCGCTAAATCATCCTGTAGGATGCGGGGCGAAAGTTGGGCCATTGTCCGTTCAATCTCATCTAGTTGTGCCTTCATCAGAAATTGGCTGTGGCGTCTATCATTAGGGTCACTCTCGTCATACTGTTCACAAGTCAGTTTCAAATTGAAAACAACGCAAAGTACCACTCACATCCTCTGTAGGGTCCAAACCAAGATCAAGATCATCGAACACCGCACCTTCCCTCTTCAATGACTCTGCAGGGCTCGTATAATCCCTTTCAAACTCTCCTTCTTGGTCCTCTCCAGGTGACACCTCGTCATCATGCAAATATGCCAAGCCAGAGCTGCTGGCACTGGAAGGGGAAGAACCGATGGGTATGGCCAAATCCTGAGATGGTGGGTTGGCAACAAGGGTTAGTGGTGGAGGTACATGTTTTTTGTTGACTGGTGCTGGCATCGATGACCCCGTCTCATTAGATGGCGCAGGTATAGAAACAGACAAGGTTGGCCGCGCCATCTGGTCCAACAACGCCTGAACTTCGTCTTCCTCTTTTCCGAGCTTTTCAAGTTCGGACTCGGTGGGGCTAGGTAGTGCGGTGAGGTCCGCAGCATTGAGGACGAGATCAACAACGTTGGGATTGGTTTGGCTGATGGACTTGCGGGGAGAGGTGCTCTTCATTCCAGCCCAGGTCTCTGCATCTGTACCAAAGATATCTGCAAGGGCATCTTTGTGATCCTCCTGTGTCAGAGTAGTGACACGCGCCGTAGACTCAAACTCGTCATCGACAGAATCATCGTCCGACCACCCATCACCTTCCTCTCGACCCTCCTCTTGCTCATCCAATTGCTGATACCCTTCTGGAGTTGGTATATGAGCTAGCATTGCGTCAGGCTCCGTGGTCAAGACTCCTTCGACCGAAGAGAGAGCCGAGGACGCTGTACTCTGGGCTTCCTTGTTCCCAGTGAGAAGACCAATATGCCTAGGGTGTTCATGAGGGTCATCTGAGTTGTCCCCACTGTCCCCTTGGCTTGCTTGTTTGCCATTACGACTTTCCGTGCGTTTAACATGGTTCAGCCTTCGGCTCCGGAGCCATGGCCCATACCACGTTGCTTTCCGACAGTCAATATCGAATTCGACTTTGGCAAGGATAGGAATAATGGATGGAGATGTCAATCCTGGAAGGTCCAGCGAGTTCGCATGCGTTTCTAGGTCCTTGAAAATCGACGGGGCGGCCAACGAAGTGTCTGGAGTTTCCGGATCGTTCCCCGAAGATTCAGAAGGAGGAACAGACCTGGTGTTTGAACGAAGATCTGAGATTGTTGATGGAGTTGTAGGAGATGGAGGAATATGCGTAGTTGAGAGGATCGGAGCAGTTTCCGAAGCAGAAGAGAGGAAAGGGCGAAGTGGTTGACCATCTGAGTCCTGAGGGAGATCGGGTGTTGATTGCGTTTCTAGGGACATTCCGAGACGACTCTTTAACGGAGGAATGAGAATATCGTCGCGTTGCTCTGCTTTTAATACTCGCGTCCATAAATGTCTCCAAATATCTTCTGAGAGTCGTGGACCGGGTTCATCCAGTTCATCAGGTAAAACCCCAGGTATTGGCCTAGTCTGGGGACTCTGGGCTGGAATTACAAGATATAGAATCATGCCAGCGGTGCTCGGAAGGGCGTATTCCTTTGCGATCGCACACAGTTGGGCCTGCAAATTCGAATGAACAGGTATTAGAATGCCCCTCCGGAATTGGGTGTGATATCCTGATGCGCTGGCAGGAGGGGGAGTCATATCGGTGTCGTTATCGGTATCATGAGGGAGGTGCATCGGAGGAATGACATGAAGAAGGTATTTTGAGACTGTGGATGAGTATGCAGTGAAATTTGAGCTGACAGTAGATGGTGTTGGAGAACGACGGAATGGGTCAGGCGTAGTGGGCGGTTCCAAAAATGAACGGGTCATGAAAGGCGTGGATCGGTGAGTTGCCGGCATGGGTGTTGAGACCCCAAGTGCGTTTGCAAGTTTTGCGAGACGATGAGGAGACAAAGGTGACTTTGGTGGGGCCCAGCTTGGTGATATTGGAGTCACTGGTGGTACTGGTGATATATGTGTTGAACTGACGGTTGAAAAATTGGCGTGGGCGTGGGCGTTAGCACTGGACGTCATGATGTTGATAGAATCACAGAAGGACCAAGGAAACTCGCTGATTGCGTAGGTTGAAGTCAATAATAGGCTGCGTTAGGACAATTGCATAAATATATTCTGAACACAACTGTCATTTGTAGCGCGCAGTGTGCAAGTTAAAAAAATCCGACGTACATATCAAAACGAATTATTGCGAGTGGTGAAAAGTGAGTATGAGCAGTAGTGAACAAGAAAAAGCAGCAGACAGCGTCAGCTCCACTTCGAACGGCAGGAATTTTCAGCTGGAGAAACAGCCGAGAATGTGGTTGAGGACGATTTCTGTTTATTGAGAGTTTGATGCCTGATTTAGGAACATTCATCTGTATGCGCCTGTCAAGGATCGTCGGCATTCACCAAGTAACGGCTCAACGTTCAACAACTTTATGACAAGTGCTCTGTGCGATCGTTGAACACTGTTAAAACAAGTATTTCCCGGTGATGCTCGCGTCATTGGCAATGGCATATGTCGATTCGCGGTGATCGATATTGATCATGCCTCCCGAGGCTCATTCGTCTCGCAATATAATCTCCGTCTAACATGGAAACCACGCGTCTATTCAACAGGCTCGTATTCACAAACATCCAGGTGGATCTTGCTCCATTCGTATCGGTCAAGTCTCCAAAATGTTCCGGGTCAGCTGTATGTATTATCGGTGGACCCTCAAGTATACAGGGATGTATCGTCCATTCATCCTTGAGGAAGGTAAAATGTCACAGCGACCAATTCTGTAAAGCATTCTTCAAGTCGCATGCAAACTTTGGATTCGGGCAAAAAGTACAACGGCATGAGGTACTGGCTTTTTTCTAGCCATTGCAGTGTGGTCGTAGCTCTAGTATTCGTGATTGTGCACTACTACAGAAATGCAATATCCGTACGATTGTTGACTCTGACCAAGTATGGTAAAATTTATGTGAATCGCAGAAGAATATGTTTTATCAAGAAAAGTATAAGTAAACGGGCCGTTTCCGGCATGGGTCCGAACTAGACCGATAAAGCCAAGAACATGGGATCAATGTGGATGCTTTTTTGAGTGTCAAAGGGCATTGTGCATCGTGTACAAAGTGAAGGAATTGGGAGCCAAACAAGGGTTGGTGGCGCAGTTTTTAGTTCTTCATTCTTCTTCCCCATCTCACTGTTGGCAACAGTGCCATTGTTTCTTGCCTTTTCTTCCCGAGTTCTTCTATTCTTTTCTCCTTCACGACCCTCGGAACATTGGACGATACTGCAAGTCACGAATCACTACAGACGACCACCCACGACCCACGGCAGCCTCCATTCATGGACCATCAGCAACATATCCCAGACGATCACGCTGCCATGACTTCAACCAATTACTTCTACGGAGAACAGGATCCTTCGTTCAACGTCGGTTATGGTGCTCAGCAAATCCAAAACTATCAAGTGAACACAACGCGTGGGTGCCGTCTGGTCGAAAACTCGTGCCCATCTGATAATCTTTATTCATTTCCCTAGGCAACCAGCTCGAGCTTCAGCACCAGCACCAGGGCCAGATGCAGTACCACAACCTTTCACTTATTGCACCCCATCAATATACAAACCCCGTGTATGGCACGTCTTCGCCGCCTCATGGCTCCCTTCCTCTTTCTACTTCACCCCCTCCGGCATCCCCTGATATGTACGACCCCTTGTCCCCTCCTCTTTCCGGATCAGACACATCGGGGGACGGAATCCATTACCATTCCAACAGCAGTGGTCCCAACTCTCCTGTGCCCTCTAGATCAAACAGTCTTGTCCATCGCACCGTTCGCTACAACACTTCTCCCTCACCAACTAGTTCATCTGGACGTAGACGCAGTCGTTCGCGAGATTCAGACGACGATAACGACATGGGCGCTTCTTTCGTTGAAAACCTGGCCAACTCACGCAAGGAAGCCACCCGTAGGCAGAGGATCGAAGCTGAACAGCGGCGCCGCGATGAACTTAGAGATGGCTACGCGAAATTGAAGGATGTGCTGCCCGTCTCCAATCAAAAGAGTTCCAAAGTCTCTCTGTTAGAACGAGGTTCGTTGCCATCATCTATCAAGGATCGCAACTATACTAACTAATATATTCTTAGCCACTAATCATATCATCGCCTTGGAAAAAATCAACCGAGAGTTCCAGGCGCGTTTGAACGAGCTCGAGGCAGAAATGGGAAGGCTTCGTGCGATCAATGAGAAAATATCCCTTGGGTCAGCCCAGACGCCGTCACCGAGCATGTTCGACAACAAGCCTTTGTCACCAGCTCCTGAGGGCCCAAAACGAATGCCGAACAGATCCAGCAGAGGACGCGAATCCCAATCAGAGGCTTCTAGCCCCTCTCCATCTGAAAATGGCTATTGATCAATTCCGTGCTCTCTTTCGTGCTTCTGCTTTATCATCTCCTGGGCTTGCATTTCTCTCTCCATCGACTTTATGCACACACGTCGAGGGCCGTTTTCCCTCGTTCTTCTTCTACTTCATATTTGCCCGTCCAATCTCTCGTGCTTGGGAGGAATTTGGAATTTGTTATCGATGGCGCTTAGCCGAATATACGGTGTTCCTGGGAGCAGCCGTACAGCGCTGTGCGCAATCGTATCCATTTTTCCCTACGATTCTTATTGCCACTTGTCAATGCGCTTGTGAGCAGACGAACCCGTGGCTCGAGGCCTACAGGCTGGTGCACGGGACAATTATTGAGCCGAGAGCAGCATTGAACACATTCCATCATACGGATCACATACACATGTTAGCCTCGTTGATCGATGATATCTCCGCCCTTCTCTGCCCCAGCATTTGGACTCTTGAGGAAACCCGGATTCCAGGCGAATTCGTTACAAACCTTGTTTTTTCCCCTTACTTCTGACACAAATATTTCAAAGGCCCCCAAGGCCACGTTTTTCTCTTGCACGAGCTTCGAGTTCTTGGTTGACGGAGTCGATCTATCTCCTTCAGATTGTTTGGACACATCGTTCTCCACCCGGATGTCACAATCACAAATTGGTGACTCCGCATCTTTACAGAATTCGCGAACGAACAGACGGTTTCCATCGACGGGGGCCATGACATTATCAACGATTCTTGATGAATGTAATTCCTTTAACGACTTGTTCATCGAAGAGGATGAGGGAGCAGCTTTCAACAAAAAACAGCCGCATCGCAGATAACCTGATTCGACGATGTACGCCCTGCCAGATCTGGACGAGTATGGCTTGCAGTCATGCTCTTTCGACTTTTTGAATCAAAGTCCACCAGGATCGCCTCTTCTTGAAGAAGAGGAACAGGATTGGCGTATACAACGCAGAAGCTGGAATCTTGGGTTTGACGGACTGCATGATTGAAATATCCCTCACACTACGTCTTGACATAGCTATCCTTTCGTAGTTTAGTGTAGTGTTTAGACTCACGATACGTCTGCAATATATATGGTTCTCTTACCCGAACAAAGATTCAGTGTTATCACACAAGTCATTCAAGCTACAACATCTTATTTCTCCGAAATGAAGAGGTGGTGGCTTCGCGATGATATCGACTCAGACAGATACTTCAGATGCCAGAGGATAACATTGTAATCGATGGAGTACCTGCACGTGTGGAAACACGTTGTATACAGACAGGCCAGCGGTGATAAGTAGACTTCAGTTTCGTCCAACGCTAAACAGAATCTGAGTCACCTAACTTGAAGACACGCGTTGAAATCCCATAAAACTATTGACAGGAGAATGATAGGCCCGTTCAGTAGTGGTAAGTTTGGTATATCACAAAGCTTGACCGGATAATCGGGTATATTACAGCTAGTGTTTCAAATCGATGTTAGTAATTGAAAATCCCAGTAGATTCATCCCGAATCATAGATCGTGTAACATTAGTGATCGAAATAGGCTTAGTGCAGTAAAACGTCTGATGTGCAGATGACTTCAGAAAAGCAGAAGCGATACAAACTTTTCAAGTGAGCTTAGAATAGGTAAACCTCATGGCTTCTACATGGAAAGCGGCTGATCAGAGTTCGAATAAAACTAAACTACTTTATTAATAGTCTTGGGGTATTAGATTTATAGTTCGGATGAGAGTGCGGTCGAGTGCAGGGACATACTTATATATGAATGATCATGGAATACAGCCTCCGCGACTCGGTGCCAGAAAGTATTTTTCGGTATTTACCGCGGGAAATGGTGAACATTTTGAAGGCCGCGGAGACGTTGTTGTCAGCCCGCTCGGGTTCCAAAGGCCAGATTCGGGAAAATTTTGGGCGGCCGCCTTGCGAAGCCTACGGACTCTGTACAATCGGTGCCACCACTCAACTTATCTGATCGTAACTGAAAGTCATTTGCAGAAGATACCTCTGAACGGGAATGTCGACCCGATCGTCGTGAAGTGATCGACAAATGTCAGGGTAGTAGTTAGACTTCATGGTGTGAACTTGACATATCGAGAAAGCCCCGTGTCGGAATATCGGGTAGGTAAGTAGTAGATCAGTGGAGACAGAATTTAACCGAAGAACAAGTCATGACCGCATATGACCGATTGAATGAGAAAGTATGGCACCGTTGTGTTTATTCCCAATCGAAACGCACTAGAAGCCACAGATGCAAAGAGCTGAGAAGACAGAAACCTCTATGATTGGGCCGACTAAGCAGAAAAGGGAAGCACATCCCACAGATGATATGTCATGGTTATAGGCCTCTCTAGACAGGTTGATGAAAACAACCTCAGGCTTCCCCATTCAGAGATGACGAAAGCAGGTCACTGCGGAGGGAGATCCGAGAAAAGACCAAAAAGAATTGTGACTGCGAAGTAACTGCGAAGACAGCGGGGCTCTGATCTTTTTCATCCCCGGACTTACGCCTGCAAAGTCCAGCCGGGTAGGCACGGACACGATGTTTTTCATCATCGTCCACTAAAGTGGTCGTTGAGAGGGGAGTTTGAGTGAAAGAGACAGAACTGCATATGATAGTGACGACAGCCACATGATAGTCACAAAATGCCAGGCGTCACATTGTCCCGCCAGCCTTTCCTCGCTACCAACGCAAGGCGAAGCTGTGTAGGCAGTGTCTCGACCAGCGTGACGATAATTGACGACTCGTATATGCCCTATTGGCCTCAGATATCGTAGTCTGATTACGCTCCTTTATTTGCGCCACCTCTCGCCGATATACTTCACAATGTGGTAAGTATCACCTTGAGCTTAGGCCGGGATACAACCCAAAAGCTGTCTTCTAAACGAATCCGGTCCGCTCTCAGGTGTGATGGCTGTCTTCTGGTCTTGCCCCTTGTATGTAGAATGATCTGGAACAAGTCTCTCCATCGGCCTTTCTGATAGCTCCTGTAGCGGGCTGGTGCGATTGCTTGGGCTGTCCTGATCGCTGTACGATTCGGCCTCGTCATCTATGGTCACTGGTACTAGACTCATGCACTGTTTGGTGCTAGGCCTATAGCATCGGTGGAGGTCTCTTCCTCCTTCTGAGAGGCCAATACCTGTTCTTCTACTATCCAGAATGGTACATACACGTGTTGTCTTCATTGTACCGGTGGCTGGCACTGAACAATCGATTCTAAGGCAAATATATGGCGGTATAGGCATGGGAATTGGAGCCTGTGCAGTCATTTCGATGTTTGCACTATCCAATGTTGGTTTTACTCCCTCGAATGCCGGTCTGGCCGTTAACGATCGAAACCTCTTGCAGCGATCGTACATCTGGATCCGAGTGGTCAAGTTCCTTTGGCCGTGCGTAATCGTGGTAGCAGCCGTACGGGCGATTATCATGATTGTGCAACTCCAACGAGGGTAAGTTACAAGGTCGACTCCTTGTTCTCGTTCTTGCTTCAGACAGTCAATGTCGCTTCTGAATATACTCTAACTCCATAATCACTCTCCTGACATCCCTTTTCATAAATTTTCCGTCTCCCAGCAAAGATCACATTCAATGGGAGTGTGACCACGGAGGCCAGGTTTGGTCCGCTGAGGTTGAAACTGCAGAGCTACCACCACTTCGGGTTCCTTGCCCAGTGCCTTCTGTGCAGCAGGTTTCTCGAGACTGAATATCGCGTTTATCGTCTCGCTTCTTGTCGATATCGTCTGCCAGGTTCGCCCTATACCTTCTTCTGCTATTTCTGATTAACAATCCACCTGACCAGCTTTACATGTTCTTTTTGACCTGGTGGTTCTTAAAGCGCTTGGAGCATTACTCAAATATGCAAGGACCTTTCCATGGAGGTGAGACTTCTTATCATCAATTTCAGATATGAGGCCTACCCTTCAAATTCCAGGGTATTATTACAAGGCTTGATCGCTCCATGCTTTTCATCCGATATCGGACTAGATCATTTCTTGTCCTTTCTTTCGGTATCCACTCCTTCAGCAGTTACGTACATTTTAATGATACCCTTCTAACGTACGTTACGACTCTCACGACCGCCAATTGGTGATCCCAATGGCTTTTACGATTTGATGAGGAATCTATTCTTGTCCATGTGATACTATTCTTTTCAGGAGTGTAGTTATTACTTCTATCTAAGGAGTACGCGTCATCTTGGTGTTATGTATCATATATCGGTCCTTCCTAGGAGTTCTTGCGTCGAAAATATCACACATTCCATCAATACGTCTAGGTGTACCATATGGATGGATCATCTATTCTGCTGCGCGTCTCGACTTCTGAGCTTTGTACGACGGAAAAGTAGGGATACATCTGACGTTCGAGCAGAAAATTAAAAAAACGTTGCATCACTGAGCATAGAGTTTGGGATGCCAGGGCTGTGCAAGCTCTAGGCACAATTTGAGTGCTAACGCTGATACACACCCCCGGTCAAGATATGCAATTACCGGAGGATTTGCCGGATTGTCACTGTGGACGTCTCCCATTCTGCTCGGTGTCCAGTCGAGCTCTGAGTAAGTATAAGAACTCGCTTGCCTCGGGAACCGGATCATGCTAACTGCCCAATGGGGATAAGGGATATTACGGGCATCCGGCACGAGAAACACTAACTTTCCACTACAATGGTCGTCAATGTAAAAGGACAAGATTCTGACAAAAATTGGTCTCAAGCAAGCCGAGGAGTCGGGGATTTAGCGTTTAGTGAAGGAACTGGACAGCCGATAGAGATGAGGGGACCATGAAGGTGATTGTGGTTGAAAGTGTGATTGGGTGGAAGTAGTGCGACTTAATCCGCCTGATGTCGCGGGCAGAGTCTCTGTGTGAAGAAGGAGTCCATGAAAACGCCGAAGTGTCATTCTGGTTTGCCTCGAGGCAGATCCCCAAATCGATATGGCCCGCCACTGATCATTCTCCGCTATATAGGCTCTCCCCTTCTCATCCTATTTTCCCCTCACTTCCCCTTACCCTCCTTTCCCTTGTCCTCTCCCCTCCGCCCTTCTTCATTTCAGTTGCCATCCTACCTGGTCTTCTTGTTGTTCTCGATTGTGAGCATCAATTGACTACAACGATCCTTATACCTAACAATGTCTTTTTGTCTGTTGTTGCTCTATATAGGTCTATCCCGTTACCCTCCGTTAATCACCCACTCTTGACGCACATATCTTCAATGGCCACCACCGCATTCGCCATGGACTTCGACCACAACAAGCCTCTGTACCCGGAAGACCAGCTCACCAGCTATCTCGAGAATAGCATGGACTATGGCCTTACTCCGTTCCCTCAATCACCGGCCTACGGAATTTCCGTTGGCCGTAAGTCTTATCGCAATGTATCGTACTTGCCTTACTGATAGATAATTGCAGTGCCCACCGAGTCACCTCTCAGTTTTGCTACTCTCAACCTGCCCACTGAGTACACTTACTCGCCCTCTCCTGCTCGCCCCTACACCCCCGAGGATGGCCAGAGTGTCTCTCCTCCCTCACTCACCTATCAGCTGAGTGCTGGTGAGCTCTCTTCGGACGGCATGCCCTCTGGAAGGCGCAGTCGTGCCGGTACTACTGGTAGCTCTCCTGCCAACGTCCCCTACGCGGCCACTATTCCCCGGTCGCATCGCTTCAACCCGATGAGCCATAGCGTGCGCCCTGCCGCTCGGGCCCAGCACAAGAGGAAGATGAGTAGGAACGATGACAGCGATGAAGAGGATGAAGAGTTTATGCCCCCAGCAGCATCAAGTGGCAATGACTCGTAAATATTTCTATATTTAGAATAGGATTGCCGATCTGATCATTGTCTACATAGTCGTCGCGAGACCATTCGTAGGCAACGTATTGAGTCCGAGCAACGTCGCCGGGATGAACTCCGCGATGGCTACGCACGCCTCAAGGAGACTCTTCCTGCATCTAACCAGAAGTCTAGCAAGGTTTCGTTGCTCGATCGCGGTAAGCAGATAATCTGCTGCATTGCACACTATCATATTGATGCTGTCTCCCCAGCTACCAGCCACCTCAAGTATCTCGAGTCCATGAAGACTCGGCTGGAAAGCCAACTCAAGGCCGCAGAACAGGAGGTCCATCGCCTTCGCAGTGTGAACGAGGCCCTCATGCTCAGCACAGCAAGGCACACCGCCCCTCCCGCCGTATTCTGATCGCTTTTCTCTTTAAAAATCTCTACCTGGCTAGGTGACATCTGCTTTGATTTATGACACGGACTCTCGCATCGCTATCTATTACGCATCTATCATCATCAATCTCCACTCTCCCATGACGTTCCTACCTTTCTCTCCGACGGACACACTCTCTGGCTCCCACATCAGTGACGCCATTCGCACATGGTTCCGCAGAACGTAGTTTGCTGCTGCGCCGCACAGTCCTTTGATACGCCTGACCACGCGAGATTCTGACCTGGGGTCATCTCAGCGCTCGGCGACCACTGGAATGGAGACATAACGAAGAAGTTTGACGACGACGACGACGATGGGCATACGGTTCTCGGTTGATGCAACACATGGACACGACAACGACGCAAGACCGACGACAGCGCTTGAGACGCGAATCTCTCCTCTTAACGAGTGCAGAGTACGTGCTTCGCCTGTTCCTCGGCACTATCTTGCCATACATTCTTTTCTTTTACTCTGTCGCTTTGTCCTATTTGCGTCCCATTCCGATACATCCCATCAACACGCTTGAGGAGACGACCACTTCATTGTGGTACCGTACCTCGCGTGTGCCGACACACTGGCATCGCTCTCTCCTTCATCGACTCCTCACCTACGCACATGCAGAGCCGTCTCAACATCCTGAATGTTTTCCTTAGCCAATCTGGACCCGAGTACTCTGTTGGCGACAAAGCAAGTTTGTCACTCATCCAATCACATTCATGACTTTTTATTGCTATCGGATTTATTTTGTACCATCTATTGTCCCATCATCATTCCATCCCTCCAACCTTTTCTTCCAATCCGCCTGTCAAAGTTGGGTGTCTGATCACCGCCCAACCTTGACGACCCCCATCCTTTCACACGACCTGCTCCTCTTCATCTCTCCTATCGGTCCCATTCTTTCCTATGATAGCTTCTATCTTCCGTTCTTCCTCTCCTTGGCCATCGTCGTTGCGGACATTGCATGTCCACACGAGTGCATCGATGACAGCCTAACAGACTCCGTCGGCTTAGGAAGATGCTGACCTGGTGTGGCGAGGGCGGACTTATATGTGGACTACACCTCTTGGACCATGGACAACCTTCTGTTCTCGAATCCTAGCCTTCGTGCGCTCGCCTCCTTGACACCTTCCACTTCGGCCTTCCTGCCCTTTCACCTTTCACTCACGACAGTGGCTAGACCACCGTCCTGATCGCTGAATAGTGCTAGCGCTTGTAGCGGCCTGAACTGCGCGGATGTGTCTCGGTGACTTTCGCCCGATGGACTTCGACGAACGAATCGTTGACAAGAAGCTTGATGCTTCCCAGATGCGACTGCGAGGTCAGTTTCACGCGCTGGGCCTCGTTCTTTCACGTCCTCTAGGTTACATGTCTTACGTATATGATGTGCCTCTTATGCCCCAGAACTAACTTTTCCGTTTGCCGCGATTCTGAGGAGTTATCATCGTTGTGCCCTTGTACAAGTGCACCGCATCCCCGTATCTACCTTTACGATTCTCTCTACGTACCTACCAGATTTCCTGCCTCTACAAAGTTCATTGTAGTAACGATTTCTGTGTAATCTTACGATGCAATGTAACGACTCTATGACTTCATTGCGGCTTATCGCCCTTATCGATGGAAGCTTGAGTTCAAACGTTCCTTGTCTCACAACAATAGCTCGAGTCTGCTTTCAACCGTTCTTCTCAGCTTTACACACGTATATACGCGAGCCGAACCGTTTAGGAACAATGAACGACTTAAACGATGTAGCCCGTAGGCAGCTCAAAATCAAGTCTGGTGTCGTAAAAAGGTACACGGACAGCTGATATTATTCTTGATCAAATTCACGCTAATCTATCTTCAGACTGTTCAAGGAACAGGCTTTATACAGAAAAGAGGCAGAAGAACAGCAAAAGAAGCTCGATAAATTCATCGCTGACGGTGCTGAGAGTTGGGACATCAAGAATGGGGTACGTCCCGATTACTCTCTGGGCTCAATAAAATTCACAGCCTGCACATCACATTACGCAGACGAGGATGATGGAAGAAGCCAATAAGATGATCGTGGATTCCGCCAATCGTCTGGGGAAGGCTGCGGGTGAATTGAGGGACCTCATCGTACGTCATACTACTTGCTGCCTACTCATTCACGTCTGACAGGACCCTTTTCCTCCGCCCACGCAAATAGAACGAAGGGAAAAAGAATCCAGCACTCGTTGATGACGAGGAGTTATTGAAGGCAGAAGAGATTCTTGAAGAGGCTAGTGCATAGGAGGGGGCTGTTGCTTCAGAGCATCAGACACGAGGAACAAGGACCTTACTGTATACACACCTTAACGTTACAGTCAGCACATTATTATCGATAACTCTATTCTTTCATAGAATTCGAAGGTTCTGGGAGCTTGTTAGCGTCTTGGGCAGCCTTGAGGCGCGTGAGTGCAGCGAGGATGCCTTGCCATGTGTCGCGTTCGATCCTCTCCTCTTGAAGGCCACGATTCTTCTTCCCATCGTCACCGTCACTTTGGGGGAGACCCACTCCGAGCGAAGGCGGAACGAAGCCAGGCGGAGGAGCATTGATGGCGGATGGTGCTATTCGAGCATGTCGTATGTGTGCAAGGGAGGACCGTATCGCGCTTTGGATAGACTGGGCAAATCAGACTCAGCGTTCACACCGTTGTGAACATTCTCACTCACGTCGAGACGCTCGAAATATTCGCTTACTTCGAGCACGAATTGTTCAGATCGTTCTTCGCCCTGGGGGAGATTATCATCTGGCCCATCCGTTTGAGGCAAGGTAAGGAGCGATATGGATGATGCTGCCAGATACAATAGACGTGTGATGTCCTACACTTTGATTTGAGTGAAATGAGGTCCCAAAACCCACATGGGAAGCAGCCGTACCTTCTCCACCTCAGTCAACGCGTAGATTTGTCGAGCCGTGCGACTTGTTGTCCAGATAGGATCGATATCGACCGCCTCTGCCTCTTGCTCCATGGCCGAAGTGACGAGAAGAGCGTGGCAAAAACGAGAACACACTTTCATTGTTGCATAGGTAAAATCCAATACTATACAATTACTAGTGTGTAGGATGCCTTCTTGCACATGGTCCATTTCAATCGCTATCCTGGCTCTTGTGGTGACGATGATGACCATGACGATATTTATCGTCGTCGTTGTCATCGTCGTTGTCCATCCTCAGACGCTCAACGCCGTAGGTCTGGTCACTGTCGCGTCCACCGTATCCAGAACCTTCGTACGAACCTTCTCCGTACCTACTAGTACTACCTCTCTGACCCGACGAGTACTCGTTATCAGAGCGTCGGGATCCATAAGTGTCCTCCCTTTGATAACCATCGTAGTCTGTGCGACCTTCATTTGATCCGTACCTATTGTAGTTCGAGTCGCCGTAGTTGTTGCGGTTGCCTCTATTCTCATTCTCACTATACCTAGAGCCGTAGCCGCCTTCATCTTCCTCACGACGTGAACTATCATATCCATAACGTTCATTGTCGGAACGACCGTAACTGTTGCCCGATTCTCCATAACGTGACTCGGTAGGGGCACCGTACTCGGAAGAGTACTGGTTGTCGGATCGCCTAGATTCCGTCTGACCGTATTCATCTTCATTGTTGCGACTGTACTGATTTCCTGAGGCATATCGGTTAACAGATGAACTATACTGGTTCGCAGAGCTGTACTCACTGCCAGATGATTCATATTGGTTTCCTGAATCGTATCGATTGCCAGAGGATCCGTACTCGTTATTAGATGAATCGTACTGATTTCCCGAGTTGTATCGGTTGCCAGACGATTCATACTGGTTTCCAGAGCCGTATTCATTGCCAGACAAACTGTATTGATTGTCTGAACCGTACTGTGCGCCGGATGAGTCATACTGATTGTCCAAGCCATATCTCGATCCCTGGTTATACGACTCAGAATCGTTGTTCCCATATCGATTGGACGAATCGGTGCGATTGCCTTATGTGTGGGGCTCATTTCAACATCCATATGCGATTCCATCAAAAGCACACACCATATTGACCCTGTCCTTGTTGGTATCCAGAAGCTCCACCATAGCCGTGAGAATGGCTGGCATAACCTCCTGATTCATCGTGTGACTCGTTCTCAGATCCAGGGCGCTTGTTGTGTGCGTTACGGACGCTGTCCTGTATTCCGACATCTCGATCAATAAATAATTATAGCTTGGACAAAACCACGAGACCTTGGTTAAACGCTGGATGATTTCAGCGGCCTCCTCATGTCCAAGTCCGCCGATCCACCGATCCATGAAATCAAACATCTTGTGCTGTATCTCAGACCGGCCATCGGCATAGTATGGGTGGTGGAAGGCCTCGAGGATCTGGAGGATTGCGTTAAACAAAGCCTAACATGATATACACGATGGGTAAGGACCTGGTCGATAACCTTGTCTGGATTATTGTGTTGTGCCCAGGCCTATCAAGTCTGTGGTCAGCCGATATAGAAAGTATCAGAAATATCCAACACGTACTTGCACAATGAGGTTGACAGTGTTTTCAACGACCAATTGTGCGATCTTGCCGGCAGGTTCGTTCAGGATAAGATCGAAGTGATCCTGAAGCTCCTAATTAGCCTTAATTTATCATGTAGCCAGGGGGAAACAGACTTTGGAGAGGAAGCTATGGGAAGGGTCCGACGCATCAGGATTATCGAACACCTTTAAAACCGATCTGAGTAAGTAAAATAGTTAGAACCCGCCACCTTCTACCCCATACCTCGTACTGATCCGCAGAATCAACAACAGCTTTACTGCCTTCACCGAGCACGCCAGTGGCTTGTTGAAGAAGAGGCTATCAACCACGTTCTTTCATATGTCTGTTGGAAGATTCCAAATAATGTACATACCACAATGTAAGGAGAAAGGATGGTGTAGACATCTGGAAGCGAACCAGTCAAATGAACGCTTATCAAGAACAACGGCGACTTACATGCATTGAGAGCATTGGTGAGCTCGTCGAGGAGGTCAGATAGACCAGGGACCATCTCGATCTTCGCTACCACATCTCTGTACACCTGGTCACGCCACTTAAGCAGTTGTAACAATCGTTCCTGAACTTCAGGCGGTGCAATATTGTCGGGGTCGAAGTGGTAAGCTTTGGCTGCAGCATTCATTTCTTCACCCTGACTGACAGTATCATCGCCACCGCCGATGGGAAGTTTACTGAGGATATCCTTGATTTGACCAAATTTTCCCTCGCTGTCTCCGGACTACGATGATACATGACTGAATGAAAGATCAAGACCGAAAATGAAGAACCTACCTCGTTCATCTTCTGGGTGATTTCGGTTACACTCGCTTGACTCAGTTTGCTGCATGCGCCACGCCAATTATCGTAACAGAACGAGGTGACAAAAAATATTCACATACTCTGTGGCTTCCCCCATGAGCGAGTAAATGAAATCAGCACCTGCATGTAACCGCATCTTATAGCATGAGGCAGAGATAAAAGAGAATACAAGACGTGCCTCCAAAGGTACCGGTAACAAGAGGGGGTGCTGGTCCGTTAGGCGTGTTGATGATAACTAAGATTACAGTCAAGCGAGGTAGGTCGTGGAAAACAGACAAAACATACCATTATCTCCAACGTGACAAAACACTTTTTCATGACCAAGCTTCCTGAGTGCAACTTCGCACCAGTTGCTGTGCGCCAACAAGTCCTCCAAAGTATGAAGACCAGTTCCTAGAAGACGGTAAGCCTCGTAAAGCTCAGCTCCTGGCTGCCCCCCTGCGCGACGTCCTGCCTCGATGCAGGCATGGAGGGTACGACGAATGAACGCGGTGGAGGTGTCCCATCCTTGGTTTTCCGTTGCCATGTAATTCTATGGTTACCATGAGAAATTATCAAGCAGATCTGACAGATACAAACCTTCATGCCCGTACGTTCGTCGATTTCAAGCTCACGACCGTCCACCGGCGGGCGAAGCTTAGGATGGAATTGGCGAGCGTCACCCTCTTTTGCAGCATAACCTCTGTCAAAGGTGTGAATGGCTTCCAGTGCATAAAGACTATCATCACATACTTTGGGTTATCAATATGTTCCTTTCAAATGCAGGGTCAGTACTCCATACTTAGCGAAAATGACCTGAATAATGACATACGACTGGTAGATAGACACCGAGACGATCAGCTGTGACTTCAAATTCCTCCGTGGCGAACCCAAATGTCTGGACGTGTTCCAGCTTTCCTTCAGAAAAAGGAATATCAGACCTACCACAAAGCCGAGCACGGATACAATGAGGACAAGCGTGTCTGCGGTCAATTTACTGAGGCCAGCAATATCCATGCACTAATCAACGCGTCAGTTAGGGGACTTTTGATTGTAGGCTACGTTACAAACCTGCGAATAATCTCTCAACCAGTTTCCCTTCAATTGGCGATCAGTCGTCATACTCGAGTATAATCTAGTACTCCCTGTGCTCACAAAGTAGACTCTCTTGACGTCGCTCTTTGTGAACTTGTCACCACCGGAGGCCTGCTTTAGCATAGAGCTCGCAAAGCCCAGCAATCCGCCCCCTGCGGCCATACCTCCGGCGGTCTTCGCCAGGTTCTCAAGGATGTTTTCGATGTCTCCATGTCTAAAGGCCTTGTCTGCGGAACATAGTAAAGAGCCGTTCAGATTTGATAGAATCTATCACCAACCGTTGAGATACGAGAAATCAGGAATGTCACCGGCACCAAAGGCGTACGTCTCGATTGGGAGAAGTACGACCACGATGGTGAGCAACAGAAGAGTGCTACTCATGTTCGGCGTCAATGCCATGCTTGTTGTTATGGACGATAGAATGCAGTGAACGATAAGTTGTTACGAAGTTATCGATGGGTAGCTGATTAGCGAGATGACGATGCCAAGGCCCAACTTCAAACCGCAAGAATTGAGGTAATTGCCAATTTTAGATAATCTTATCAAACAGGATTCCAATCTAATCAGAATCTAGATTCTAACCTTGGTCTAACCGCTCAAAGTTTCTTGAACCTCTCCTCCTTGTTAGCTATTGTACGCTTCTGTAGCTTCAGCTCTGACACAAACACCTCAGAGGTTGCTTTTTTCTCTTTCCTTCGTGCCTGTCTTTCAGCCTTTACAGCAGCTTTCCGCGCTTTTTTGTCTTCCTTCGACTCGTCTCGTGATCGTGTTATAGTTTGACGAACTGTGTGTCGTGGTGAATGAGAGTGTCATGCAAAATCTGTCTTGCGTACCCGGCGAATCGTCGTCACTGTCAGATTCCGGGTAGTTGGTTCGGCCACTAGCAACCCTTTTGAGCTGTGGTTTTTGTTGAGGGTCAGCAATTGTTGGAAACCCAGTTCTTGGATCCAAAGTAATCTTAGCAACGGTTTTTGAGTCTCGCGCACGAATGAGTCGAGGGTGATTTTCGAGATTTGAATATGTCGCTGCAAGTGAGGTGAGCACAAGATCGGATACCTGTGATAGTAAGCTCACTTAAAATAGTTTCACAATCCCATCGATCCTGTTTGTCATCTATATTCAAAGGCATGAGTATATCGTCCTCCTCACCACTTTCTTCTTTGTCAAGTCGTACTCGGTCGTCCTGACCTAAGGCGCGTCGTATTGTGTCCAACTTCTCGGTACCCGTGTCGCCGTCAAGTTTGGGTTTCATTTTTCGCCCCAAAATCTCGTAATCGTTCAAGAACTCATCCATCATGGACTCAAAATCCCCGCGCGAGGTAATGAGTTCAGGTGCTTCATCAGAGCCATCCTCTTCTTCAGAGTACACATTTTTGTCGTCGCCGTCGTCGTCAGCATATTGTTTGATCATAATCTATATAGGTATATTAGAATGGGGAATAGGACGTAAGAAGTCAGTTGATACCTGATCAAAGCGTTCATCCAAAGTTTGTAAAGCTTCGTTGCGATACATCGAGGAACTACTCATGGAATATCCCGACGCATCGCTGGTGCCTTTACGACGCTTCTTGCCGCCAATGACTGATATTGCAGGAAGAGTTCCAACAGTGTCGCCACCCTCAGATCCATCGTAGCCGTCGTCACTTCCAGCCTGTTTGTGTCGCGATTGCTTGAACCGCGCAAAACGTTCCTCCCATGGGAGTTCTTCTCCTTCATCATGAGTGCTTCCGGAAGGAGCTTGATAGCCATCTTCAAATTCATAATCGACTTCTTCGTCGCTTCCGCGTTCGCCATCGGCCACCAATTCGGCGAAAAAGTCGTCCTCCAAATCATCTTTGACAAAGGCATCATCGTCCAAGGCCTCTAAGACTTGGCGCAGGTGAGGGTCCATGTCAGGTTGGAACCCTGCAATACTTTCTGGGATAGCTTGTTGGGATTCATAGGTCCGACGAGGAAGTGCTGATTTGGAGGCGAGGACACCTTCAGGGAGATCGCGCATCTCAATTCCTTTAGCCTTTTTCGCTGCCTTCGACTTCGAAGAGGATGGGGCCTCGATGAGAACACTTTCCACACCATCTTCTTGCACGCCGACGGCACGAAGATGTTGCATGTAGTTGTATTCTGTATCATCGTAATAAATTCCGTAGAGAGCAGCCTCTCCTACATTTGCAAGCCTGTCGCTGGCTATTTCTGACGCAGGGAGGATGGACTCGAGATCTGCTCGAGATTTTCCCTAGATCACTTGAGATTGGAATAATTAGAAAGTTGACAGATTAACTCACCTTTTTTCGGTTCTCGCGCTCTAGTGGCTTGAGAACATGCTGGCTTGCATCCGGGTCATGAATGAGAGGGTCTCGCTGAGAGCGATGGACGAGCTGAAAGTGTTTTGCGCCCGGTCGGCGAAAGATTGATTTCGGCGGCATGATCACGGTGTCTGGTGAAGAGGAACTGCTTACATAACGGTGTCTTGCACAGTTGCGCCGTCGTCAGCTTGTGCAGCCTGTACTAGCTGTTCCATTCCAATATCTCTGTTCTCGCTGCCTCTCTCGTCGTACATATTGTCGACGATTAGGAAGTCTTCACTGACTGGTCTTTATCTCTGACTAGTTTCGTATGGACCCGCGCCCCAACCTCCAACGCGAACACGTCCGTCGTGGCTTCTCCATATACGTCGCATTTCTTCGTCTTCGCGCTTGACTAGCCAACTGATACCTCTCCTTCTCTACTAGTCACCAAAAGGTCGTTTTGGAGATTGATTTTTCCGGGACTCTTTGGGTAAGTATAGTTATGGAGTCATCTTTACAGCATCTCATACCGCAACAGGGTTACACAGAGATTACAATCATTCCGACCAGCAGGGAGCTCAAAACCATATACCTCAACTCTCGTCAATGCAGTAGGTCTATCAGTCATTCCTACAGACCTTGATACTCACTTGCGAATAGCAATCCACAGCGTCGCTGTTTCTGGTCATCAAGCTGATTTCACACATGTTGACTCGCTCATAAACATTAATATGGGCGCCCCCAGCGAAGCCCACGATTGTCATCGCCATCCTGAGCTTAAGCGCAAACTCTATGCGGCGCTTCAGGAGGGAGACGAGGGAGAGTTAGCGATTGTAATTCCTAAGGAGGTACCGCTGAAGCAGTCTGGCCATGCCTCTTCAGGTACCGTGTTTAGTGAAGGCAGGTGTCACAACATATCGATATTATATTCGGATTCCGTTATTGATATATCGTATATAGCTGCTACTCCAGAGCCGCAGGCGCCCGGGGTCCAGTCCGTACCAGAGTTCGCGCCCATCACGATAAATATTGCGTACAGCCTTCGTAATCCTGTCGATGGTTTTGAGTTCGTACTCCCTACCGATGCATATCCCTACGTACGTCGTGATCTGGACTGCCGTACGCAGTAAAACTCACTAACACATTCACAGCGCGTTCCTCATGCTTATACGACTCCTTCCTCACCGGATTCAGCGAGGTGTTGGGTTCCATGCGTGGATAACATGTGGGAGAAGTGTACTTGGGAGTTCGAGTTCGTAGTTCCTCGATACTTGGAAGAGCGCGATCCGGGTCAGGATGAGGAAGATCAGACCGACGCTAGTCCGACATTAGTGATTTGTAGTGGAGATCTGGTGGAACAGGTACATCTGAAGCTTTGTTTTTGTCCGCATCTCACATGTTACAGGTGGCGCATCCTTATAGTTCAAACAAGACCATCTTTCTTTTCTCTCAAACTGTCCTTACCTCTGTTCAACACATTGCCTTCGCTGCTGGACCATTCCATCTTCACGCAATACCTGCAGATAACGTCGCAGACGACGTTTCAGGGGCGACTCAACCCCTGATGTATGCCTTTTGCCTTCCAGGTCACGAAAACCTCCTTCCAATATCCACGGCATCTCTTCGTCAGGCGATGTCCTTCTACTCCTCCGACTTCGGGTCCTACCCCTTTGGCTCTTATAAAGTGGTGTTTGTCGACCAGCTTCCGACTCAGCGATTTGACAGCTCAACACTGTCGCTCGTCTCTAATGACATGCTACATGGTGATGATGCTATTGAACAAGCTCTGGAAACGCGACATGCACTGGCTCATGCACTGGCATGTCAGTGGGCTGGTATCAATATTCTTCCTAAGAATTGGTCTGATACATGGCTCGTAAATGGTCTGGCGCTTTATATCACTGGCCTCTTCCTTCGCAAGCTGCTCGGAAACAATGAATATCGATTCAGGCTGAAGAAAGACATGCAGCGCGTCTTGGAGCTGGATATAGGTGCTATGCCGCCTATTTGTCAACCACAAGTTCTTGAGCCACCAGACGCCGCCACTCTACCTTTCATAAATTTAAAGTCTCCTCTCGTTTTGCACATTCTCGATCGAAGACTAGGGAAATCGGGAACGTCGCTCGGCCTCAGTCGCGTCTTGCCAAAGCTCTTCCTGTCGGCAATGAGCGGTGAGATGCAGAACAACGCACTTTCTACGCATGCTTTCTTGAGGTTGTGTAGGAAAGTCAGTGGGGTAGACCCGCGCAGCTTCGCTGAACAGTGGATATATGGGAGTGGCTGTCCGTCATTCGGGTTTTCCGCCACTTTTAATAGAAAGAAAATGGCAGTCGAAATCACGATGAGACAAGATGCACCTGCTTATAAGGTCATGGAGAACAACGAGGTCTCGAAAGCACTCATGAAACCTGTGCCTTTCTTCGAGGTACGGATTTTCTTGCTATCTAACCGACAGACATTGACAAATGGATCAGGGGCAAATGACAATCCGAATACACGAAGCTGATGGCACTCCTTACGAACACGTTCTCGACATCAAAACTCCCTTTAAGCGCTACGAGGTCCCTTTCAACACGAAGTATAAACGTGTTCGACGAAACACCAAGCGCTACCTGGCAAGGCAGGCCGCTGCCCAAGCTGCTGCTGACGGAGATGCCGAGGCTGCGGAGGCGATGGGGATGATCGACATGGGATTCGGCCTGGAAATTTGGGAGAAAGAACAGGAGCGGGAGAACTGGAAAGTGGCGGATTGGACAGAGGAAGATGAGGGGACCATGAGTGGTGCGACGTATGAATGGATAAGAATGGATGCTGATTTCGAATGGATTGCCTACATTAAATTCGATCAGCCAGACTTCATGTGGGTGTCGCAGCTGCAGAGGGATAGGGACGTTGTTGCTCAACTTGAGGTGAGCGCTCTCCAATACTTCTGGTTGTGATCAACATCAGCACCTCATCATTCTTCTATCCAGGCTATCTATGCTTTAGCTGAAAAACCTACTGCCATCGTGTCGAGCACTCTCACTAAGACTGTGCTTGTGTCTAACTACTTTTTCCGTATACGTTCTGAGGCCGCCCTCGCCCTCGTCAGCGTGCGTACAGTATCATAGTCTCTTCAGGCATCTATCGCTGACAATGGTGCTTGATGTAGTGTGCAATCCGCAAACTTGACTTCCTCGGCTTGTTTCATTTATTTAAGCTATTTCTGCGCTACTGTTATGACCCAGAAGACGCCAATCAAGACTTATTCGTCCATACCTACGTCCCGAAACCCAACGAATTTTCAGACTTTGGCGAATATTTTGTGCGGAAAGTACGTCTTCGTTTTACTTTTGGAAATTTGATCCTAAACTACTGGTCTCGCAGGGCCTCATCAATGCAATTTCGCGTGTGCGTTTTGAGAATGGCAAGTCGCCATCCGTTGTACGACAATTTTTGACCGACCAGCTGCGCTACAATGACAATACTGCCAATCCAGTGAGTGTACTCGAGGAGGTATATTCTGTAATTTCTAAACTGTGACACTACTAGTATTCGGACGGCTATTACATTTGCACAATTATCGCGGCTGCCGCATCTGCAACTGTCTCTATTGCACCGCCCGAACGCGGAGAATTACTACCCTCAGAGGTCCGAAACGAGCAGACTGCTGAAGATATTGAACTCTTGAAGCAAAGCCTGGTCGAAGTGGACCGTTATCGGAGCATGGACCGACTCATACCCTCTACTCACAACTGCGTAACTATTGCAGCACTAGAGGTCAGTGTGACGTTCCTTGAGTGCCATAATTCATTCACATCCGATTTCACTAGTTTCACATGGTTCTCGGTATTGCTGGCCTTATCCCAAATCACCCTCGCGTGTTCTTCCCATTGACCCGGTATGTATGCTAAATGGTCATTCAGAAATTTTATCGAGCCTTCTCTTTCCAGGGAAGGTAACTATACCCAAGTTCGCATTGCTGCATTCGATGGCCTCTTTCTCACAAAGTGGTATACTCCGTCTATCATGCGTTACGTCTTTGCTATCATGGCGAACGATTCTTCAAGAGTCGTCAGACGACACGTTGCCCGTACTGCATGCCACAGTTTGGTTCTGCTCGCACAGATGGGGGAAATGAAGTCTAGCTTGAAAGAAACCGAGTCTTTACTTATCGAAGAGGACGGCACTCTTCCTGAGAAGGCAAAGGAATCGAAGAAAAGCGAACTTGATGCCATGATTAAAGTCCTTCGAAAGGATCGCGAGGTTGGAAAGAACGAGGTCCTGCGGGAATTCCTCATGCCCATCGCATTGTATGTTTTTATACTTGTTTCTTTCGCTCTTCTTATCATTCCCGTAGGGCGTCTGATGTTGATCAGGAAGTTCGCTGGTGCCTCCTCAAGCTCGCCGATCTTCTTATCCGTCCAATTGAAGAGACACCTCCGACCGTGAAAATACACATCCCGAGCACTCCGGTTACAGAAGTCATCCCTCAAACTCCCGCTCTTAAAGCTCCAATTAAGGCAGTAAGGACAATTAAATCCGGCGGTCCTCCCCCGAAGAGCCCTTTGACTTCGTTTAACGCGCCCACAAAACTCAGACTACACGCTAGCCCTGCGCCTGATACTGTACCACAGACTCCGGTTACCCCACGCATTGAAACAACAAAGAAGAATATTGCTTTCACCGCACCCCCGCCTCCGTCTGTTCCTAAGAACAAAGTCAAGGTCTCCAAGCCTCCTAAGACCACCCAGACTACAAAGCCCGCCCACGTAGCGAAGGCTCAATCAGGTGGAATGCCTGTCACCGATCTGCGTGTTTGTCGCAACGCATTGAAGAAGCTGAAAGCGAACAAGTCTGCTTTCATATTCAACCAGCCAGTTGATCCTATTAGGGATCATGCACCGAAGTACGTTCCAGGTTGAGCGGCCTTTTTTTTTTGCTGATTTACTCTTAGCTACTTTGACGTAATCAAAAACCCTATGGATCTTAGTACCATGGGTGCGAAGCTAGAAGCGGGCATGTACAAGGACCGAGCAGCATTTGCAGCCGACTTCCGTTTAGTGATCTCCAACGCAAAGCTCTATAACGTCCCAGGAAGTTATGTGCATAATGAAGCCATTAACCTTGAGATTTTCTTTGAAAAACGTAAGTCTCTATCTGGACTTTGTACCCAGGGAAGCTAATATAAGTATCCCAGAATGGCTCATAATTAACAAGACTTTGGAAATTGTCAGTAATAACAACAACAAATTCCAAATGGTGACAATGGACGCTGTACCTACCGCACCTCCGCGAAACCTACCACCTGTTCCCAAAGCCTTCCCTTCTCCATCACCCGCTGCAGCTCCCCCAGTCCGGCCGACTATCAAACTTAAAGTTGGTTCTCAGACTAAAGTTGACACTTTGGAAACTCCTCCAGCTAAACCTCGGCCGAGAAAAGTCAAGAGTCCCAAACCGCCGTCTGTCTCCCCCACCGTCGAACAAGCCCCGGTTGACGCTCCGCCCCCTCCGTATGTTGACGATGGCTCTCATGACATTCTGCAAGAGGTTTTGGCCATTGAGCGAGAGCAAGACGAAATGCGTAGTCGCTTTCATGCGGAGAAAGATAAGGATAAACAGCCTATCAATGGTGCCTCAGGGAAAAGGAAGAAGATTGATGCACTTAGCGAGGATGACATACTTTCTCTTGCTACACCATTAAAAAAAGAACGTCCTTCCCCTCCTGGACCATCTTCGTCTGCCGTCAGCAAAGTCAAACTCGTTGTCCCGTCTGCGTCGTCCAGGGTCATTACCTCATCAACGTCCAAGTCCAGTGCACCATCCATCCCGTCATCTGCTTCGAATCCCATTCCTTCGTCACATAGGCCAAAGAAAGATAAACCAGTGGAATCTATTTCTCATGATGCCCCCCGCGTAAGCCTCAAAGGCAAGGAAAAGGAAATACCTTCAGCGCCCAGCCCTCCACCGCCAAAACCGAGGTCGTCCCCCAGTGCGACTCCATTCAACGAAAAGAAATGCAGAGACCTCATGAAAGTGCTGAACAAGCTTCCGGAAGCTGCAATATTTTCTCGTCCTGTCGATCCCATCGCAGATGGTTGTCCTACGTACGCCTTATCATCTTCCTAACTCTCATCTACTCTGAGCTCACTGGTTCATCATCTCAGGTATCTAGCGGAAATCGCTCACCCCATGGATTTTGGCACTGTAACGACAAAAGTTGGTCTGAACAAGTACGTTACAATGGAGGATTTTGCAAAAGACATCGAGTTGGTCTTCAGCAACTGCCGTCAGTTCAACCCTCCTGGTACATTCCCGATAACGTGCACAGACGCTTGTGAGAAGGTTTTTAAGAAGGAGTGGATTAAGGCTATGGAGAAAAAACTCTCTTGGGTAGAGAAACGTGGCTTACTCGGCATTATGACTGCCTTGGTCAAGGATCCAATGTAGGTGCATTTCGTATATCTCCTTGAAGAGTGTACCAACCGATTTTCAGCTCGTGGGTTTTCCGAGAGCCTGTCGACCCCGTCCTACTGGGTATACCAACCTATTTTGACGTCATACCTAAGAAGAATGCCCGCGATCTCCGTACCATCCGACAGAAGCTCGAGGCTGACAAGTATGATGCTGTGGATACTTTCGTGGCCGACATTCATCTTATGCTGGACAACGCGATCACATTTAATGGTCTCGAGTCAGAAGTTGGCCAAATTGCAGTCAGTTTCCGAAGCAAATTCAACGAGATGATGGAATCTTGGAAATCTGGTTCTTCAAGGAAGAGAAAAGATGGCGAGAAGGGAACACCTCAACCAACGAAGAAGGTTAAACTCGCATAGCTCGATGTTGATGTAAGATCTTTTCATATTGTACTGTTGTGTGAATGTAGCATGTAATAATATTAGGGTATAATAACAGAGATGGGTAACCGACGGGTGACAAGGAATTAGAAGATCGAATAATGGTACAGTTACGAAAGTCCAAACTTCAACATGCATCAGCTACCAGTCTGGCCATAGCTCTAGGAGGCTATTGTTAGAATCTTCCTCAGGCATGTCTTTCTGCTTCATCCAGCGATCTGGTATCTTTGTACGAGAGTCAGTCATTGCATAAGAAATGGTGAAAACAAAACGCACAAGGGGAAAATATCTCTCCATAGCGCTCAAAAACCTTTGGCGATACTGTTTTGGTGTGACAATTGTAGGCTCGCCCCTGCCTCCAAGGAAAGCGGATTCCTTTACCCAACTTTCCAGCTTCTTGTCCCATGTGTATGTGCGAATATAGTCTATGGGAACCTTCAATCAAAGTCTGATGAGCTGCTGGAAACTTCCCTTACCAACGATGCCAACAACGAGTTCGTTATTTTGACTATCCACCTAGCATTAGGGTCAGGTAAGATACGTCGGGTTAGGAAAATAAAAGCCACTAACTCCAACAACCAGTGAGTAGTCCATAACATTGATATCCGCAAGGAATTTGCTATCATTATAGAGTGCACCTCGTAGGATGCGTTTAGAATGCTCGCGAAGATAAAATGGATTCAGGTGGGCCGCTAAAACGCGGATAAGTAGCTGCCATTAAGGCAAGAGAAGAGAGAACACACTTTCTACGAGATTTTCGTCTAGAAGAACTTCGTTTTCTCTGCCAGTCGATTGAACATGGCGATTTCGCGTTGATCCTTTTAAGTCGTATATCTGACATGGAAACATGAGCACAAAGATGGGACAGCACGAGGCTATCGGTACCTTTGTAAAACGTCGGTCGTAGAACAGGTTCTCCATGACTAAAAGGTTCATTTGGGTAGACTTTATCTTGCCGGGACCTCTATCCTTTCCAGTTTTCCTGAACGTTAGTTTAAAGCAACCGAAGACCTTCGCTAACAAAGTCGGACGCTGTTAGAAGGTCAGGATTGGGTGCCTGGTTGAAACAATGATACTGACGTTTGCAGATACAGCGGAGGACATATAATCGAAGTATGCCGGTGCGAAAGTTTCCATCGTTTGAAGCTCAGGCTTGGAAAGCTCCTTGGCGATGAAGCGATCATCTGTGAAGGTATCAGCAATGAGTGCGTACAGCTCGAAAATTACCCGCATAAGAGATCATGTACCTTGAGTTTTGAGGAAAGCTGATCCTGATTTGCCGCCACTGGCATTCCATTTTACGCACCGTGATAATGATTCAATCATACTTCTCTCACAGTCGTAGGTACGCCTCAAGGCATCAAACTGTTCCGGGTAAAGGACAGTACAGCTGATTGTGAGACCTCCACTTTCAAAAGCTTAATCAACGAGGTGACATCCATCATGAATGCCAAGAAGTCGGGGAGGACTTACTTATAGCCCAGGGAAGCTTTGACGAAGGAACCTTTAAATCTTCTGTCGGATCTGCGCTTTCTGTGGTTTCTACATTCACAACGCCCCAGGTGGAAGTTGACTCCGCAACCGAGCGATCATCAGGCATGAATGCTTCTCCACTATCGTTAAGCCTCGCTTCTCTTGCGGTTCGCTTTTCAGCACGGGACCTTGCAAGCATCTCACGATACTGGGGCGAACTTTTTTATAGTCAGCAAGAAGTCATTTTCAGAATGAGGAAAGGAACATACTTCAGAGCAAGAGCTATGATTGACGTCGGCTCATCGGTACGTACCACCATAGACGACTCTCTAAAAATGTGTTCTGGATCATCAATAAGATCATTGACCAAAGACTGGCGGGACAGAGATGGTTGTTGCCATAAACCCGACAAGGCTTTCAAGAGCGAGGGTCGTTCGGGACCGCCACCATATTCGACGTCAGATGTTGGAGGAGTCAAGGAAGCATCCTTGGTAGGGTGTTCTTCGGGTTGGAGGAACGGGGAAGGTGGGATAGATACAGGCTCCGGAGGAGGGGGAACAGATATGTCCTGTGCTTGACCTTCCGCGATAGGTTCGTCAGGTAGTTTAGTATGGAAAGTAACTGCTGGAGGGGCAGTTTTGGCGGCTGCTTCAGGAGATATTACATCTGACTCTGGGGACGATTGCATTAACTCAGGAACAGCCTTTTCCTCTTCTATACCTTCATCTTCGTCATCAGCTTCGCTCGAGGAATCCGGGCTCTCTGATTCATCATCCCTGATGGCATCCTTGATACTATCTAGAACTTCCACCTTGGCTCGAGCTGATGCGACAGGACGGGCTCTCTTGCCTCGAATGACATTGTATTTACTCTTTGAGCGCTCAGCGTCACGGCCGAGACGTTCAAAGTGTTTTGCTATATTTGATACTTTGCTTCCAGGTCCATTGTTCGGCCGACGCAAAGTGGATTTTGGCGCGGGATTAGACGATGTACGAATGGGCGCTTTCTCCTTCTGGCGAGACGTGATTCTTTGTTTGACTGGCTTTCCACTCGTGGAGGCTTGTCTGACGTTGGTTGGGGTTGGAGATGAGGGTCGACTGAACTTGACATCTTTCCCTTTAGTGCTTGAGGAACGTTTCTCTGGAGAGGGCCTGCGTGATGATTCGTGAGATTGGAAGGCAGAGCCACTGATCGGACCTGGTATGCGACTGCCACTAGGCTGTGTTAGACTTCTCCTCGAATGAGTGAGATATCTGGGTGCAATGTTGGCGGCATATCCCTGTTCGAAATCTGAGATTGACGGCTTTTTTGTTAAGCGATGTCGGCTTTTGTTTCGTATGGGCTGACGTCGAGGTATGGGAGGTGCATACTCTTGCTCTGACTCTGAAACGGGTGTTCGAGGTGCCAAGGCCGTTTTAGTGAGATCATGAATACCCTGAGCAGGGAGGAAGTCCTGATACTTCTTCACCAATTCTGCGACGCTCGGGTGGTGCGCCGCCCGCCGTGGAAGTCTAGAAAGTCGTTGAACAGGAGCCTCATCATTTAATTTTGGTGGACCCTAGATTCATACATAAGACATCAAGGAAACACACACGGATGCACAGCTTACAACAGGGGGAAATACAGAAAAACTGTTGTCTTTTGCAGCGCCGATCGTAGAATCACTGTCCGAGTCCAATTTGCCAGTTGCATTCACAGATGTTACCAGTACGGACTCGAGCTCCTTTGGTTCTCCTGCAAGGACAAGGTCCGGAGAATTGGTTGCAAGCTTTTCCGGTTCAATGCTTGAAATTTCGTTCTTAGTAGCCTCCACATTACTAGTTTCAGGTTCGGACGCCTCAGAAGTCGACGATGTGAACAACTCTTCCTTGATCCGTATCGTCTTCAGGGGTCCTTCCTCTGCCTCGGAAACACTGGACGAGGGCAGATGAGGTTGGTCATATGGACCAGAGAGATCATATCTGCGGGGCCACATTGATCTAACAGGACCAAAAGCAGAAGGCTTTTTGCTATTACGCTCCATATTTTGCTGAACTGCGCGCGGTTTGGGCAAGCGATCGAAATCATGTTGCCAGGCAACTATTTTGTCTTGTCGATAGGAGTGCGCCAGGTTCAGAGCAAGCGTGTCAGTAGGGGACGAATCTCGATAGACCTTGTTGATAAATGTGGAGACATCATCCCTCTCTGCCTCTGCCCGCATGATTAATGCATTGATATCGGCGAGTAGCATAGCATCTGCTTTTTCATCCCCTGTCGCAGCCTCTATGCTAATGAGTTTGAGATCATCGATGAGACCTGAGTACCACATAAAGTTGCGAACGTGAAGACGATCATAGGATGCATTCTTCATTTCGACCTGCGTTTCTGGCCGAACCCGAATGCGGAAAGGAGGATAGATGATCTCGTGAAGCGTAACAGGATCAGCCTGAAAACGGACAGTCATACCTTTGGACGCAAAGTAACGAATGTGGTGCTTGTAGATATTGTGTTGACATCCCGCCCCCTGGACTAGCTTGACGTCCGCAGGGTAAAAATGCAACTCGAGGAACTTGGCAAATGAATAGCGCTGCATTTCCTCCGAAACAGGAATGAATGGCGTTGCAGAACCACATACACTACATGCACTCCAGGTTGTGATCGAATCCGGAGTGGGATGGTAATTTTGGCGACCGATGATTTGACCATCCCATTGCTCTACTGCGACGAAAAGACGAGTCTCGTGATGGACGTAAACTTTACAGTGACGAGCGAGAGGCTGATCACATCCCTTGCCCGTACAAACAGCTTTCGGATCCAAAAAATTAATTAAAGTGTCGGTGACCGATCGCTCGATGAACTGGCCGAGAGTGCAATCGTTCGAGCCATAGAAAGTGATATAGTTCAGCTGCGGCGCAAAACATGGCCTGTGCAGACCGTAGTCAGCAATTGGAATGGTATACTCTCGCAGTGTGATACACTGATATTTCTCCACAACAAAATCGTCCGCGTTCTTTCGCAAATACCATTCCCATACTCTGTGCTGTTCTCCATGCTTCCATTTCGTGAGAGTGAATTGACTCTCCAAGGCTATGTCTGCAACGGTCTTATGCGGCTCGGGTTGCACGGTCGACGTAGGAGGCACGATCGTAAGAGTTGTAGAGTCCGTTGATATGACAGAAAGGGTCGCGGAGGGAGGTTGGAGAAAATAGGACGATCTCTCTGGATCTTCAGCAGGCGTGTAAGTAGAATCTGGGGTAGTGGGAGTTTCGGGGCGTGTGATGGTAGGCAGAGCTTCGATCTGGGCATTGATATCATCCTCATCAATCTGAATCTGGGGGGTTTCTACTGGGGTCACTGTCGTAATCGTGGCCAAGGTCTCTTGAGAGTGCAAGAAATGAGCCCTTTCCTCACGACGTATGACTTCATCTTCCCATGCTTGCTTGTCGCGAATGAGCTGGTTGTCCAACTCCTTCATCTTAACGAGGGGATATGGAGGAGGAAAGCGTAAAGTAGCCGAAACAGATATAAAAGTCTTCGCATAAGGTCTCAGAGACTCGTCAATGCGTTTTGAAAGAGTCTTCTGTTCATCCTCTTCAGTACGGACAGCCTCACCGTCCGAATCGAGTTCCGTGATTGTCGCACTGGACGTTTCCTTGTTGAGTTCTACCGTCGGTGTAGCCAAACGGGAAGCCGACAAGGAGGGCATCGTGAACAAGGAATGAAGGGATGTATTGACGAGGCCGTACCGTTCACTTAGAACTGTCGGTATTGCCTCAGGGTTGAAAGGCGGAAGAGTGATGACAGAGTCTTTCCACAAATGGGTCTCTAGCTTTAGGTTCCTGACAATAAAAGTCAGAAACCTGGTAACCTTTTTTATGCGGCGCAGTGTATCAATATCGCCCCCACGCAGAATGATGGTGCAGCCCATGTCACGATTGCAACCTTCAAAGCGCATATACGTCTTTCTTTGACCAGGAATTAGAGGATGATCATACGTTTGTATGCGGAACCGTGCACAATGACCTAAGCGGGGCTCAAGCGCCAATTTGTCCATGGAAGAAAAGACATCTCCTTGCGTCATCCGAGCAGTCATCTGAATTGCACTCGGCTTGACGGTGCGCGCTACAGCAATATTATGTTGCGCGAGTGCATCTAAAGCGAGTCTGGATACGGATTGCTCGACAAGAATGACATGTGGACGCAAAGCCGCGATACGCGTGGTAAGATTGCCGAGGTATTCCTTCTCTTGCCGCAGGATCTGGCCAAAATGTACATACTGTCCCTCAACGCGATGGAATTCCAAAGGGAAGGTAACAAGCATGACGCGAGGGTTGCGCACAGAGCGAGACATCTGCTTGTGTGCGACGTTCTTCGTGATGACCGCACCCTCAACGTACTCCGAGTCTTTGGGAGAGCCTCCAGGAATCTTCTTGATCTTAACATATCGTCGCACATCCATGTCCTCCCCTTGTCGATGAGGCAATGCCGTGAAGGTGAGTTCACGGGCAATTCGGAGAGCCAACTTAAGCAAGGTTTCTTCCCACTCTTTGACATTAGGAATTTGTTCGCTGGTCAGCATCTGCCGCAACATAACCTTCAAGTGAAGCATAGAGGTGAGATTAAGTTCTTGCGCATATCTGTAGAAAACAGGACCCATTAGACAATGTAGGATGTTGTTGTTAAATGTGCGTACGCTGTGCTTTCCCGGCGAGTTCGCCATCCAGGTTCTACATTGGTCACGCTGTCCAGACGACTTTGCACTCGACTTCGTATGAAGGGAGTAGCTTGTTCAAATTCACCAAGTGAGTCGAATCGTGACCTCAGTAGACTGTGAGGACGAGGACTATCCATATTGTTGTCAGGAGAAACTATTGGAAATTGTATAGAACTCATGGGACCTTGTACAGAGATAGGCACTGAAACAGGGAAGTCGACAGGTGTTTTGGTCCCTGAAGCCTTTGGAGACTCAGAAAATCCATTAGTCAAGCCAGCTGAGTCCTTCTCCTCATCAGAAAGTGCCCTCCTGAATGGGGCAGGGTTATCCTGGAAGGGCTCCCACAGTCCATCGTCAAGCTCTCCGAGACGTGGTGTAACAGGTGGAGACTCGTCTCCACTGTAATCAGAATTCGCTACCAGTCGTTTTGTTTCTGCTATGGAGTAGAGGTTGAATGGCTCGTCAGTCCGGCCGAAGAGTTGAGAAGCAGCAAATGGAGATTGTGGGTGCGTTCCGGGGTCTAGACCCAGCTGATGGGCAGGGAAGGAGGATACGACAGAACGACGATCGTCGTCGTCATCTTCGTCGACGATGGCGAGTTTCTCTAAACAGAGGTTGCACACACGAACCATCCCGTCATGTCCGAATCGGGAACCCTTGATTATATTGGATGCGCAGCGAGAACAAAAGATCTGACCTATGAAGTTGTTAACGTTATACTGAATGAGCTTGCAATAGAACATACCACAAATACGGCAGTGATGCTTCCGTCGCCATGTAGTGAAGACACTCTTGCAATCATAGCACTCCTTGCAGTTCTCATCGTCCATCCAATAATCGCGAGACAAACCTAGTAAGGATCATAAGAACTTGAGAGAGAAGATTGGATACTTACGTACCTTCGCCACGTATTCGTCGTATGACTTTGGATACAGATCCTGATCTATGAACGCTGGCTGTCGTTTTGATACTGCGTGTATCGTCTGGTATTGGGAATCCTGGAATAGATGTGGCAACCGGGGCACCCTCGCCTGTCTCCATCAATTGGGAGTAGAAGGAGCCACCACGAGAAGGGGATCGGTCATATTCGACACTATAAGTCGGCACCTCGGACTGTGCTGGGGTAAGAGATACGAGGGGTGGAGCAGCCTGAGCTGGGGCTGTAGCGAGCGAAAATGGACGATCTGCTCCTGAAGGTCTAGTAGAAAAACCCGACGATTGTGTTTGAGCAGTATAGGAAGGTTTTCTCTGCTCCGAGGGTCCTTGAATTGTGCCTTGATTGGGAGGCGCGGTTGGATTGGCAGGTGCTGAGGGTGCTGTAGAAGAAAGAGGAGCAGCTAGGGTGTTTTTCACACGAGAAAAAAGAGACGTCACAAGAGTGTATGAGGACTGGTCGTGCTCGTCCTCCTCAGAGAAAGGATTGAATGAAGTGAGGCTTGTTACATCGTCGTTGAGCTTGGTGCCGCTTCTCGACCTTGATGCAAAACCACTCAGGTTTGTGTTAGCGAGGGAGAAATCGGTCGTGGTAGCCATTGGAATGGGCGTGCTATGGCTTTTCGTCGTATTGCATGGCCCGACAGAACATTGGTCAATTACAGGAGATCCGTGCTTTAGTAATTGCCAATTGTGGCGCGCTTAGACTGCACCACGTGAGTTACTCAAAGGTTACAAAAAGCAGTCTCTCTATATTATCAGACCTTTTCTTGGAAGGTATTATCATCAGTGTAGTGGTACCACGACGCTGAATTGTTCTACTGAGTTGTAATTGGATATGTTGTTGAATTTTCTTTGATGTACCAAAGCCTCCAAGTAGCCTTTTTATATCTGGGTTTGGTGTTTGGAACGAGAGTATGTCGTTCTCAACCACACCGCGGGTCGAAGGCGCGCGCGCGAAAATCAATACGGATTTGTCACTGTTTCAAGTGCTTGGTTAGTTCAAGTCGCGTGTGGCACGTGCTATACTAGTATATATCGACGACGGGCCTGTTCCTTTCCTTTCCCCAACCTTGGCCACAAGCGCTTCGATTCGCAGAGCTGATACTTAACTACCTGACTTGTCAGTATAATCTCGTGCCCTGTACCACCACGAGAATTTCAGCTCATCCATTATGTGATCGAAGACCGATTGATACCTTTAGTTAGACACCACCATGGATGACGATGATGCTGACTACATGCAAGGTAGCGATGATGAGGTGCGCTCGATTACTGGCTTTTTGGGATACATTTTGAACGATCTCCCAGGACTATGGTTTCGATTACTCTGATAACGAAGATGCAAATGAGTCAGGAAGCGTAGATGTCGAGAACATGTACTACAAAGCGAAATGTCTGTGATATCTCTTTCATTTGATGAGACAAACCATCTGACATCGCACAGCCAAAAAGGATGATAACCCAGAGGAAGCGCTGAAAGAATTTCGCGCAATCGTCGATCAAGAGGAGGAGCAAGGCGACTGGTGGGTTGCCATCTATCAGTGTTCAGAATTTAGTTCCAACATACATCTTTACGTTCAGGGGCTTCAAGGCGCTCAAACAGTCGACTAAACTTCTGTACCTCACACTACAAAGACCAAACGACGCCCTGAAAACCTACACCCAACTTCTTGCGTACACAAAGTCTGCTGTAACACGCAATTATTCAGAAAAGACGATCAATGGCATCTTGGATTACGTCGGGGGAGGAAAAGGCGGTGCGGTGGAGGTGGACATCTTGGAAAAGTTCTATCAAGCCACCAAGGCAGCTCTAGTGGAGGCAAAGAACGAGGTGAGCAATAAAAAGATTGGATAACAAACAAGGTCTCACAGTTATACAGCGTCTTTCCGTTAAGACCAACCTGAAACTCGCAAAGCTGTGGCTGGACCGGAAGGAGTTTGCTCGTCTGTCCAAAGTACGTGACTTTATGTAACGTCGATATTATAGTCTGACATATTCAAGTTAATTCGGGATCTTCACAACGCGACGGGCTCCATTAACGATGGAGATGATCAGTCACAACGTGGAACTCAACTTCTGGAAATATACGCTCTCGAAATTCAGATGTACAACGAGACGAAAAATCTCAAGAAGCTGAAGGTCTGACGATATTTCATTTAGGCGCCACACAAATTAAGATTGTGTAATCTTTTGTAGGAGATCTACAATGCTACAAATGACGTCCGCTCCGCGATTCCTCATCCTCGTATAATGGGCGTAATCAAGGAGTGTGGCGGGAAAATGTGGATGGGCGAACGTGAGTGACTGCTCACCCTATCTGAAGAAACAGGCTCAAATCAACCAGGACAATGGAGGCGTGCAAGCGAGGATTTCTTTGAATCTTTCCGGAATTACGACGAGGCTGGATTGCCACAAAGGATTCAAGTTCTCAAATACTTGGTGCTGGCAAACATGTTGACGGGTAGTGAGGTTAATCCTTTCGACAGTCAAGAAACAAAGCCGTGAGTCAGATCACAAGACAAACGTCATGCTCAATGCGAATGACCTCTGTCACCCTAGGTACAAGACAGATCCTCAAATCAAGGCGATGACGGACCTGGTAGATGCATACCAGCGTCGAGAAGTTCATTCCGCTGAGAAGATCCTGAAGGGCATGCAATCCGTTCCTTAGAGCCATTGCGCTGTGTTCTCATCCACCGTTCAGATAACCATTCGACCATCATGGATGACCCTTTCATTCGCTCATACATCGGCGAACTGCTTCGTAGCCTGCGCACACAGTACCTCATCGATTTGATTAAGCCTTACACACGCCTAGAACTTTCTTTCCTTGGAAAGGTGCGGCGGATCTTGATCCGACAAAAATCAAGTCAGGTTCCTGACAGTATGTTTTCAGCAACTCAATGTTGAGATTGAGGAAGTTGAAGAGCTGCTCATTGGCCTGATTCTGGAAGGCAAGGTAGAGGGCCGTATTGATCAAGTAGGAATGAGGCTGGAACTGGACCGAAAGTCAGTATTTATATTTAGGGAGTGGTACACGCTCATTGACTGCGTCCTCTCCCTCTATAGACAAAGTCTTGAGAAGAAACGCTATGCAGCATTGAACAAATGGACAGGGGTCCTCGAGGGCGTGCATGGTGCAGTCGTGGGCAAGACGTCAAGTAGCAGGGTTGTTGACCCGATGATGAGTGAGAGTTTTATCATCCCAAGTCGAGATCATTAAGTTGGTTTTTTTCTGCATTTCTGTCCTACTTGTATCGACGCCATTTCGTGCGTTCCAAGAAAGAAAAACCATTTGGTCTAACATTGAGAGTTTGAACAAATATTTCAGTGTTATTCGAGTCAAAAGGTTATGAGAGCCTACCATAGGTACTATAGAGGACGAGGGAAAGGTTTCCACTCATAATTCCACCCCGAGTGTGACGGCGTGTCCGTGGGTACCCGGAGTTCACGAGGAAATAATCCACGTATCCTAGCCTCCAGCGTTCGAATTTCTGTAGTCTTCAATTGTTTCGCCAGTTCTCGCTCAGCTCCAATCCTTGCTCTCGGGTCTTCCTGCTTATTTGCCTCCATATAGAGTCTGTCATCCACTCTCCGAAGCTCCTCCATCGCCGTCCGCATGCTTTCAAACTTTCTCCCTAACTCCGCCTCGCGCATCTTCCGTATGTGTCTTTTATGTAGAAGCCATGCCCGCTCTATCGTGTTATGGGCTTGTACCGATGGAATCGCGAATTGAAGAGCTCTCCCCACGTCTGGACGCCAAGTCCCAGTGGGTGTCGGACGACTACGAATGTTATTTGGGTATAAGGTCTTGCGGATGATCTCTTTCTTTGGGTCTCCGACGGCTTCATTTTTGGCAGCATACGTGCGTACTACAGTCTGCCCGATGCGGAAGGAGAGACGCGTCCTGCAAGGAGCAAGCAACGAGGTTGACATGGCTGACAATTTGGAGATTACCGTGACTTTGGAAAAGTTTTTCTTTCCAAATGCATAAATAACGTGTTCCCACGGTAAAATAATTTCGATATTGGTTTTTCCGACGTTCGAGCTGACGATCAACTCCGCACGTACTCGTGCTCGAAACGACACGGCAGGTTCACATTACTCCGAACTCATCCAACTTTCGTGCTGGTCGCTCTGCTGTCGTATCTCATCAACTATCTTTATTACTACCCATCCAGGACATCAGACGATCATTAAAGCTTGCGGAAATCGAAAGCTCCTCCAAAAAAGTCACACAAGATATGCCGATAAATTCTCAATGAGCGGCGCATGGTTTAGTAACATCTTGGGGCTCAATCACAAGCCATGTGCTGCGAAAAATCATCCTGGCCATGGCGGTTTCTTGCGCTTCTTCGGTCTTCGGCTTCTGCTATCAGAATTCTCTCATGTTCCATCGATTTCTCGTGGCCGGCATACTGGTTGTTGTCCTGTCTGGGTGCTTACTTAGGTGCATAGATTGAGAAACTAATTATGACATGCTTTCACCGCGTAACGCATGGCTGTAATTTTGCTGTTGACATCGGCTCAGTTATCTTATATAGATACCTGACCTCGTGATATTTCTTGCGACAGTCGGAGACCCGCCTGTCAAAATAATTTTATCAGCTCACAGACGCTCGATTCCTCTCACTCCATGTCGTTATGCGCTTCAGAGATCGATCTTAGCCCGCGCGACCCAGCGCTTGAGTAACCGTCTCTGGTCTTTCAAAAAAGATCAGACTTCTGGAACAGTAGTCAAATGATTCAGATACGGGAGCATTTGACAGAGTTTCCTGCTACTACGGAGCTAAACACGTTTTCCTTAGCACCGATGAATGTGTTAATGGGCCCAGACGCCAGAGATTGAAAGGAGAAGCCCGCCCGTAAGTACCATTCAGACATTCTTTGACAGTGATTTCCCCACGACTTATGTCTTTACTGACAGGTGAACGGAGATAACTTTCCCGGTGACGTGGTATCCAGCCTCAAAAGGGTCTCAAGCGAAAAAGTCACGAAACAAGCATCACGCCGCAGCTTCGTTAATTCGAGTACGAATATGCATTCCTTGCTCTATCAGCTTCTAAAAAAAGAGGTGAGAATTACTTGAGATTTCTCGCCAAGTAGTAGTGCTCACTCCTAGTTGACCTCACCTCAAGATGGATTTCCCATGCTTTCCTGTAATCATGCGCTTCTGAATGGGAGGGTGGCTGATCGCACTAGAATTTCTGACAGTTCTAGGAAGTGTTTCTCCACTACAAGAAGCCAGCCGCGACGAGCTACACAGACATTCACTCCATTATAAGTGTTTCGGGTACGAGCACTGGAAAACTACCCACAAAAAGGTAACTCATATAACTCACTGACCATAGGTTCAACTACAACTTCGGTCTTGGAACAGCCGAAGACTTTATGAGTGCCGTTGAGGAGTTGGGCTACCGCACCTTGTACAAAGGATTTTTTTGGCATGCGTGTTGCAAGCCTCATGATTGTAGATCGTTTTTAATTGACATCACAAGATCAGCGGCCGCGTTGAATAATGCATTCTTCCATCCTATCCCTTCGAAATTTCAGATAGTTTTAGCAAGCCTTTGTAACCTAGGCAGGGATATTAATTATGGATACTTATGATAAGGTTAGAAAAGAATCTAATTTGTCTAAAATATACAATGCATTTGTGTTATGCCGAGTCCAAATTTGCTGCGTAACACTCATGCATGTAGCCCTTAGGTGAAATACTGGACGTGTATTCGCTTGAGGATCAATAACCAAATCGAGTATTACACTCTCACGATTCCGGAGTACCGCCTGAGCGGACTGTTTTGACGCAGGCCTTTCAATTTCATTTGTCGTGACCATGCCTAGCCTTTTATCTCTATGCCAGCAATGTTGGCGGCCTACACTAGGACGATCGGTACTTCAAATTTTGAGTTCTCATCTGTTGGCTTATATTGTCCATTAGAATCCCTTATTTCAGCGTCAATTCACGACAACTCAAATTCTCCTGGCAAAACGTCAAAAACAGCCTAAGATACGCATTCCCTCAAAAAAAGCTGCAGCAGCGAAAGCCAGGCGAAAAGCTGCACTAGCTGCCAAGAAGATTGACCGTTCCGAGTTCCTGTCTTTCGCGGATGCCATCTCTGTTCTGCGTGTAGGTACCTCTAACACTTCAAGGTTGAAAACACTGAGTTGTGCACAGGCTGTTGAAGTCGCGTCTCCGAACTCTACACTTGACCTCTACGTCAAGACTGAGATTAAAAATGGTGTAGCCGTTCCTAAAGGACGTGTCAGTCTACCGCGGGAGGCCAAGGCGATGACTGAGGATAAAATTCTAGTGTTTGCGGAAGGTCGGCAGGCTGAGGAGGCGAAAATGGCTGGAGCTCATTTTGTCGGTGGTCCTGAGCTCATAGACGGCGTTCGTCCACTCTCCTTTGGTTTGGGTCTTCCATCACACTCAAAACGAATAAACTCAGGTCATCAACAACCGCTTTAAGGCAACAACTATTCTGTGCACACCTGACCTCATACGAGCTATCACTCCAAGACTGGGACGTGTTCTCGGTCCTCTTGGTCTCATGCCTTCAGAGCGACGTGGTACAGTGACTGACGACATTGCCGGATACTTACAACGGATACGCGGAACAAGTGAGTGGAGGGCAGATAAAACTGGTAACATTCATATGCCTATAGCCATGGTATGATATTCACTTCAAACGTTGTAAAGTTGTTTTAAATTATTTTGACATATAGATGCACTTCCCTGTTGAAGACATGATGAAGAATATCCGCCACTTCATGGCTTCTGTGAAGAGGGTTACCGGGAATACCAAGGAAGCAGAAGATAGCCGGAAGCTGAAGAACTCGGGCGCTAAACCTGGTAAGTCCGCCAAACAACCGCTTCGAGACCTTTCATTGAGGTCCTCGATCAGTCACGAACATCTTGAAGGTTATATTGAGTTCCAGGCAAGGACCTGGCATCCAAGTATTAGACTATTAAATACATGTGGGTAATAAGCAGGTAATCATTAGGTACATCTAAATTGAAGTGGCCGTTTTCAGCCGGTAATACAAGACATGTAAGTGGTGGTGACCGGACTTGGAGGGTGCGCAACATGCTAATAAACCCCTTCATCCGATAATTGAGCAACCCGATCTCTGCGTGACCTTTTCTTCCCCTCTTTCAGGTCTTTTGATAACTTTTCATAGCTCACGTGGTTCTTGGCTCGTTTACGTTTTCCAATGTCTGAACCTCTGACGGGTGTGGTCCCACCTTCACGTTTAGCTCGTGTGGGCTGATAGCGTTCTTGTGGGGGATTTTTTGGCGGATGAGGGAATAAGTCTCCCCAGCTCGCTTTTCTAGCATCGTAAAACTCTTGCTTCCCTTGAGATTTGGGTATTGTCAAGCGCATAATTTTAGCTTTTCGAAGTCGTAAGTCAGTGCTTGCTGTAAACATCACATAGAGAACACGGACCTTCGGCAGTACAGCTGTCCAGGATAATATGCCCACTCTTCTTCAGAGGCGTAAAAACGAGGCGTGGCCAACTGTATGACTCGAGCCTCAAGGCTTCTTCTAGTTCCCCTGGAGATAGCGGTATGTTTTCTGTCTTGGCTATTGATTCGTTCGTCACCCCAACAGGCGTTTCTTCCCCCCCAAATTTGCCTATTCCTGGGTATTCAGAGTCTAGTTTCAGTTCTTTAATTGCGACTGCTGATGAAGCCTCTTTCTCCAGCACTCGTCTACCAACCTCTCCGATTCTCCCGGCATTCTTGATCGAAGCGACTGGCCTCTCGCCTCTCCTAATTACAACGTAGGAGTAATCAATGTCCTCATGGCCGATACCGGAATGCTTCGTTTTCCGGACAAAGGATGGTCGTTGAATACGTTGCGAAAATCCGCATTCAATCCGGGTCGATCCTGGATGGTGGAGAGGACATGCACCATCGTGAGGGCACTATTTGAGGCAAATTAAATCTAGATTCAGAAGCTAGCCTCGGATCGACTGACTGGTGCAACAACATGTGATCCTCGAATGGGCCATTCGTTCGTTTCAACATCCTCAAATTCCCTGCGACCCATACTCAATAAGTATTCCCTGGATTCGGCGATTGCCTCAAATCCAGCAGTTGTGCTATGGTCGATGAGCACCTGAATAGCATTTCAGACGTCATCTAATCCTCAAAACTTGAATGAAATTATCCCACCATAAGATGAGCTCCACTTTCCCACATTTCCTTGACGAGGGATTTTCGATGTTGAGCGGTCGGTAAAGACGTGAGCATAAAGGCAGATAAAGCAATCGTATCATATCCTTGAGATCGGGGAATTTGGTCTTCTTCTTTGAAGAATTTCTGCCAGGAAAGGCTTAGATTACCGAGGTCAATACCTGTACACATCAATCAATCAGTCCTTACGAACACTGTTTAAGCAGACACACCCTCGAGCAAACGCTTTGCTATTGTGACCAGTCCTTCTCGTTTATCTATCCCCAGATAGCTCACAATGGATGTGTTGGCCACAGTTTTACCCTCCAAGTTGCTCGTGCCTATGGACTGCTGTGGGGTTTGAAAAGTGTGAAGAGCCGCCCTGGTATCAACTGGTTAAACAGTGTTAAAACCGCAATGAGTTGGACAAGAACCGAACCAAAGTCCGCTGCCTGTTCCGGCACCCCAATCTATGATACGCTCAACTCTCCACGAAGGCTCTAATCTCCGCTTTACGTGATCAAGAACAGATAGAATTGCGGAGTAATGGGCGGGCAGAGCAACTGTTGCAAATGCTGTGCCATCACGACCTGAGTGACGAAATGCTTGCTTCTGAGAGCGATAATCCTTTGGGTCGTATTGTGTAGTCCATACGCCTTCAGCCCCTATGTCCTCTTCCTCAAAAAACAGCCGTTTCACATCACTGTGGAGCTGTACTTTGTCCGATTCTATAGCCTGGATGAGTATATGCTACACAGAGGTTAGAAGAACATTCACCGGAAATCAAGGCATTGATAGCATTTTGAAGTTGATTGGGCAAAACGACTGCGCCAATCTGCCTGCTTCCATACCTTGCAGCTGGAGACTTGCGATCCGTACCATAATCATGTTCATCGTCAAACATTTCCTCGGACTGAGAGTTTTCAGAGACGACCTCGAGTTCTTTGACACGTTTTGCCATGTTTCCCTTTAACAAAGACATGTCACCCTCCTCAAGTACCGCATGGAAAGTGGGATCAAGTCTGAGAGGAGGGTTTAGTTGACTGGTGAGAGCCCTCGAGGGCGCGCCTAAACATAAAGTACGAGGGAGACGGCGAAGAACTCTCCATCCCGTATGACGAACAAGAATCATAAGTGTTCAGCGCTCAGGGCTCAGCGTCTGAAGATCTGAAGGAGGACTTTGGATATGTACCAAAAACGTTAACGCCTAATTGAAGCCGACAACTTGAACTACTTGAAGTTTTTCTAGTGCATTGTGCTTACATAATCAACTCTGTCGTCACTCCTTCAACTTGTCCCATCTCATTTCTCACTAGCTCTCTGCATTGCTAAATATGCAGCAGAAACGCCAGGACGATGAAGATATGAGTGAACTTCCCGAATCTGAAAGGCCCACCAAGAAAGTGAAGGTTACGCCTGAAGACTCTGAAGGGAGTACAGTTCAGACATCACAGGAGAATTACGAAGATCAAGAAGTTGTACAGAAAGAAGAGATACGCTCGTCTGATCTCTACCTTGACACGGTGAGCTACGTGGTTTACTCTTTCAGGATCCTGTTCATGCTTGTTCAAGATCAATCGTGCCATATTGGATTTCGATTTCGAAAAAGTCTGTTCTGTCTCTCTCTCGAATGTCAACACGTATGGGTGTCTCGTTTGTGGGAAATATTTTCAAGGCCGAGGACGCAAATCATATGCGTATTCCCATTCGATTCACGAAGACCACCATGTTTTCATCAATCTCGAAACTACCAAGGTAGTATGTCATGTCTGGGTAATAATATCTAGCTGACTCCAATGACAGGTTTATGTACTGCCCGATGGTTATCCTGTATCTGATCCCTCTTTGGAAGATATTTCTTATGTCCTTGCTCCGACCTTCACGCGAGATTCTGTTGTCCACTTGTCCTCCCCGGTACAGCTCGCAAAGCCTTCGTATGATTTGGCGTCCAAAGCATATCTACCCGGATATGTCGGCTTGAACAATATCAAAAGGAATGATCACATGAATGTCATCATACATTCCCTTCTGCATGTTCCCCCGTTACGAGATTTCCTCCTGCTCTCTGATTTCCGGGGGAAAGAGCCAGAACTCTTGAAACGCTTTGCAGCTCTTGCCAAAAAAGTCTGGAATCCTCGTTTGTTCAAGAGTCAAGTCAGCCCTCACGAGTTTTTGCAAGAAGTCAATCGGGCAAGTTCTGGAAAGTTTCGGCTAGAACAGCAAGGTGATCCAGTTGAATTCTTGGGATGGTTATTAAACCACCTTCACAAGGATCTAGGGGGTACTAAAAAGAAAACTTCTAGTGGGTAATTTCCCCGTTATAAATTTTTTTGTGGACTCATGATTTGAAGGCATCATATTCACCACATTTCAGGGTGAATTGCGTGTAGAAACTCAGCATGTTCTTATTAGACCTGAATCAGGCGAAAATGAAAAACCTAGGTTTGATATCGACCGAGGTACGAACTTGCCGCCTAGTATTCTTTGGATTAATGACCACCTATCAATTCTTTGTTGCATGGGTAGATATCAAGGTGTCAGAGTCACCATTTTTATTTCTCGCTGTCGATCTTCCCCCCCCTCCTCTATTTCAGGATGCAGTGGAGAAGAACATCATTCCACAAGTCAGCATTCACTCGGTGTTGGCAAAGTATGACGGCAAAACAACACAGGTACGCATCTAACGCCCTGTCAGCTGAGTCAAAGTTCCACGTTCCCGATTTCCAGGAGTCACTTGGTCAACTTCGGCGTTTCAAGTGCAAGCGACTGCCGCCGTATATTATCGTTCACTTTAGGCGCTTTACCAAGAATGTTTTCGTTGAGGAGAAAAACCCAACTATAATCAATTTTCCTCTCCGGGGACTAGATTTCAAGAACTGTAAGCATGGTCATCCACGATCCGCCGGATAATTTTCTTAATGCAGCTTCAGATGTTGACGCTCCCCCCGACAACTTGTCAACGATATACGATCTGATCGCAAATGTAACCCATGAGTCCGTTGCTGGGACCACTCACGACAAAGAAAGTACTGTCTGGAAAGCTCATCTTCGAGCTTCCGGCGGAGGCGGTGAAAGTGAGAAATGGTTCATGATTCAAGATCTGATTGTGGAAGAAACCAGAAAAGAAATGATATTTCTTGGAGAGACTGTTTTACAGGTACGTGGTGTTTAATGTATGCCATAAGATGGCCGACTGACGTTCAGTCATAGATCTGGGAGAAAAGGCCACATGACAAGAAAGGAAAAGGAGAAAGCATGGATGTTGATATTGATAAATGATCATAGATCATACATAATTCTGCATAATTCTCTCTTTGTGAGACGCAAATTTTCTACCATAGCATATCCTGTACGGTTTTAATTTGGATGATATATGGAATAGAAAGGTAAGATTTTGTTATTTCTGTACTTGTCCGTTGTCACTTCGCACATCTGGTTTCGTTGACCCAACACTACCATCAAGTTCAGCAACCCCTTGACGTACAGTGCTGCTTCTGCATGGGTCACACACCATTCGTATTAGTAGCGACCATCGGCCCAAAGGAACAAATTTTACATACGTATCTGCTTGTTCTTCGAGGATCAACGGTCTGAAAATGTAAACCCCAGAGACCACTCCTGAGACTTGTATCAGTCGACAACCACCAAAGTCAAATAAACGGCACCTGTTGCAGCAGCAACGAAGTAGGGTAAGTTACGTCGAAGCATCCAACTGACCGTCGTTTGCAATCCCTCAGGGGTGACAAGTGTAGAAGACACAATCACAAATATTGGCTTGTTTCCTATTTACGTAATTATTCGTAGGAACGTGTGGTAAAATTGTCCTAAATTCAACTCCGTGGCGCCTGAATACCCAGAAGGGATCGGGATGGATGGAACCTGATGACTCAGAAAGAGTGCAGAGTACTATACCAGGACTTCACTTTTTGGTATAGGACTGTGCAGTCAAGTCGGCGGAATTGGCTGACCTGTTGTAGTCAGCTGGGACCAACACGAAAACTTAGCACACCGGGAAAAAACTTCGATCATTTTTTCGGCCTGAGTGCACAGGGGGAGAGAAGCTGCACAGGCTGTATATAGACGGTACTAAGAAGCCTTATAGAACTTATAGTTTGTGCCGTTGAATAGTACACATGATTTTCTACCTGTTACCGTTATGCTGAATATTACCTGGTAAGGGCAGCGTACCTGACTAGTAAGTACATTCCAACAGTCGGGCTTGATATATTGTTCCTTTTGTGAAAAGACACATTTTGGCAAGCGTGACTTTACTTGGGACAAACCTCGTGGTTGCCATATGATAGAGCGCTACGGGCTCAGACATGATAGCCGAGATTGCTTTCAAGTTCTAGAATCCGGTCTTTGTTACCCTCGCTACGGATACTCCGATCTCATACTCAAAGCATTCCTCTCATTTCCAAAGATACTTATTCGGCAATTTTCGCCTCTCCATTAGGATTAACAAATCAAAGGTGCTAGATCATAGTTGATATGGCACAATGAAAAGAATGTATTTAGTGCTAATAGATTTATGATATCACGGCGAAAGAGGTAGGAATTGATAGGTCATAGTAACGAAGTTAGATCCCTGTCTACGATGCGTTAATGGACTTGATGAACACAGAAAAAACTCAGAGGCATATCATCCATAGCGTCAAGTCTAAACACCTACATCTAAAGCTTGTTGAGCAGCAGCATTCTTGGCAGTGGCCTTCTGCTTCGCGACGCCGACTCCTCTGACTTCGCCGGCAACTAGATCCCCAATGATTAGTCACAAGTTGGACACTGATACAACGTCACCTTTACTCTTGCACTGGACGGTCCACACAGCTTCACTGGAAGGGCCCGTGCACGATTCGGCGAAGCTCAAGAGGTGAGCCTGTCCACTTCTTCCTAGCACTTTTCAGGTCATTTTGTCAGTAATCTGACGCCGTGATCATCAAGCTTGCTTACAGTTGTGCAAAAGAGTAACGGGTGTAGCTATGAAAGTAGTGTCTTAATGACGAGGAGTGCGAAGAGAGCTTGAAGTGCACCTGGCATTATAACGTTTGCGACTCGACTGGGGAAGGGCTGTTTATGCGTTTATTGCCTGCTGCTTTCATCCTTTTGTACGACATTAGTTGATAAACCGGTATGCATTGAACTCCGCATTATACTAATGGATTTAAACTATCCACCAACGAAGAAGAGGTCTTCAAATAGGCAATGGGAGAGTTCAGTCATGGCGGGAGTTAACAGGAACAAAATCCTCTAACTTGGTGATCTGTTCCAAACAAGGACGAACAACGTGTCTCGCCAGATCCTAAAGATGTCAAAGATACCGACTGAAAGAGAGATCAAGGTCTTACTTGCTCGACAAATCGAGATTGTGAATATAGCGTGGCTGTTCTTTAGTTCGCCGGACGGACTACGGAGGGATCTCAACATTTCGAGACAGAGGTGACGTTCTAGAGCTCGGTGAAACCGCCTCCGAATGTGAAGATCTGGTATACATGTCGATTGCGCCTGTCGTCAGTGACGTGACGCTTGATAGAGATGTAGATGTGGGTTCATCTGCTTTGCGTCAAAATATTTCTCCGATATGTTTCATGGTCATGGGGACGCAGGCAGCCAACCGGCTCGAACGAAAAATGACGACTGCGGCCGGACCGAAACACCGATTTTCGTGTTTGTCAGAATACGATACGATACGATCTTCAAGAGACATCTACACAGGGCCATAGGCTAATTTTTCGTTCAAATTCAGTGGAGATGAGTCTGTAATAATTAACTTACTGGAATGGAAATCCAGAATGCTCCTTTTGATAAAAATCTGAGAATGTGGTCCGATAGAAAGATAGCAACACAGTCAAGATAGATACCAGCTCTGCTAGCTACATATGGAACAAGCTGTCGGAGGACCCCAGCCTTCTCCCCCTTCATGTGCCCGATTTGGACTTGTCAACACCGGATTCGGAACTAGTCAAATATGCCAGAGCTACATTGGGTGCATTGTTGCGAGCGATATGCTTGTGTGTACCAGTGCCCCTTCCACGCTCTATGCCATTGACTAAAGTCGAAAGTCATTGAGTCGAAAGATCCAGGACGCGTAAAAAGCCATTTTACTTTTGCAAATTGAAGTCCATGTCGGGGCGTTCTTCGGGCCACTAGTCGAGTCTTGCCAGCTGAGCGAAGTGAGCTGGCCACGATTCTGAAGATCTACAGAGGACATAAGAGACTGGCGATAGACGTGGCTAACTCGACCCACAGATATTCAGGCCAGAAGTCCCTAAATCGTAATGAATGATCAGTGGCGCGTTTGTCCGGGTAGGGGACAGAATGTACCGGTCGAAGACATTTTCCAGTCTGAGCTCTGACAGCCATTGCACTGGGGTTTTTATACGAATCTTCGCGAGTATAATCATTTTGCAGTTGAACTCCTCCCGTCGTTGAAGTTCATTCATTATGGAACGATCAAGAATAATTCATTCCAAGTTACTCGGAAATCCCAGGAGACTGCCCTATGTCTCAAATTCCGTGTTGTCCATGAACAGAAATTGAGAATACAGACGGAGAACAAGAGACGCAACAAAGCATGTGTTTGGTTGTGTGCAACGTGCCTCCCCTGAGCTCAAGTGCGAGATTAGGCGCGACCATTACCAAATCTGTAGCTGTCGTGGAGCTCAACACTACGGAGAAAATATTCTCAAGCACGACGAATCCACGAACTACTTGAACCTCGGAGTTCATGTTTGAGAGACTGCATGCAAGTGGGGACGGGCAACACTAGTACTCAGAAAAAAGACGATGTTTGTGCTTGTTTAGTTAGCAGAAAAATGAACTGGTTCCTAATTGTTCTACATCGACAACTTTGATTTATGATATTTTGAGCACTTGTCACACACGAGGATTCTCTTGAGAATGCTACCCGAAAGTTTCGAAAGATTCAGTTAAGAATTGAGCAAGTAAATCAATAATCAACCGACAGCTTCAATATGTCGGAAAAATCCAGAAAGCCATCCCAGGCGCCGGCTTGGATAAGGCCATCAAGTTTTCGGGTACCTTATCAGGAAAGTATCAGCCGTTAGTTTATACGCACTTGTCAGGCTCAACTCCACTGCTGGGCTAACAGACTCACATACACTCGCAAGATCTTGCCAGGAATCTCATTGTTCATTTTCTGTTTTCGTGCTGGTTATCCGGGGAATTTTGCTTGCGCTAATTTCAACTCCGACATACGAACCATTGAGATCCTGTGCCGTCGACATCGACCTGATCCTGTTACATCTGTATTCATTTTATCCAATTTCTGTCCGATATCTCTTTTTTCCACCTGGACTCTCAATATGACATGTTTGACCCATGAAAGGAAGACTTCCGGATGACAAGCTCACTTCTTGACCCTCCACAAGTAGTCGGAAAAACCATAAACCCTTTATCAGACATTGCCAAGCCTGGTGACTGTATCAGGTCTGATTAGGTATACACGGTTATCATATATCAGCTGGCTGGCCAGAATGTCAGGCTGATCATGGTGCTGGCAGGACCGGTCTCGGGAGGAACAGAGGTGTGATGAAGAACAAACGGGTATGGTTAAAGTCCGGCGTGGGTCACAGACGTATCCTCGACACATGGCTGGCCAGTGACGTTGATTTCATCTTCCACATAGGTGATCCTCCAAACACCTGGAATCATTGAATGTATGGTGGAGATCCCGAGAAATAAAGCCGTTCTGGAGGACAACCGTAGCCGTTTTGATTTTTTTCCATTGAAAAAGAGAACGATGTCGAGTTTACTTCCACAAATTTAGGCTCTCTTTTGCATTTCACAACAAAATAGGAAAACTCGTTGTATCCCGTATTCTAATACTATTTCTATAAGTTATCGAACATATCTGATATTTCTCCTGTGTGTCAAGCAGCTAACTAACGCCCCACAAAAACGCGTTCAAGCAGGAATTGGCTAAAGAACGGGGAGTTCCAAGAGCGGACGAAAGTGAACCTCGGATCAAAAGGGTAAATAGTAATAAACTCGATTTCAACCGTGGCAGATTGCATAATACACAGAATTCTATTATTGGTCCAGTGTGGCGCTATGATCTAAGTTGGCTTGACAACGCAATTCTCAAGATGCCGACCATCCATCTCTATTGGAAATTCTTCATCGCTTCCTCAGCAGCACTAGCCTGGGCTTTTCTCTTGGTCCTTCCATTTCCCTCACCATAATATTCTTCGTCGACTGTTGATACCACCGGATCAGCTAAAAGTACTGAAATTATGAATTTACATACAATAAACTCTTGCATTCCAAACCTGATTATTGAGAGGGCCGGTGGAGCTGTATTCATAGGTAATCTTCTTTTTTCGGAGTAGACCTATTGTGTTCAATTTGTTCACATAATCGACTAGGTGCCATTTAGCACGTCTGACGAACATAAAGAAATAATTTGTACCTTGGTCGCTAGACATGGCTTGCGTATGATTTTGTTTGGTAAAAGAGCAAGTAAATTTCAATGTAAGAGGGTGGGCGAGGGGATGGTTGGCTGGCTTGTACTTTGCTCACTTTAAAGCATAAAGAGGCCTACTGACTCTGAGGGGATAACGCCTTGTTTCAGGGAGCTATAGACATGGTTGTTATTTGAACACAAAACTGGCAAATGGAGGTGAGGTCGAGAACATCGCCTTTAGCCCAGGATATCCACTGCCGATGTCTTGTTACAGATATTGGCATGGCCTTGGAAAGGATTCTAAATCAAGAATCTTCACGCTAGTCGATTTTATCAGCTTGCTTCGTATTGATTCTCCCTCAAGCCTGTGGTATAACCTAATAGGCGAAAACAGGCACAATAGAACAACGCCGTTTCACGACTCGGAATCAGACTACTTGAAGTTGACCAAACGAGCGCTTAAATTATACGAAGGCGTTTAAAGAGTGCGAAATGTTGCCGAATTTCCACTAAGAGTATCGAACATTGTTATGGTGATTTGGGCAAGAGCAATACAATGAGACTAAATTTCGATGATACAGGTAGCAGAATGTACGTAAATTTGAGTGTTTGAACCCGTTTCAACTCTATGGACGGTATGAGTGAACTCAATCAGAAAATGTATTGTGGGCGCTAATGCCAAGCAGGCAGTACAGGGGACAACAGAGGTGATGAACTTACTCTGGGGTTCCAGAGGCATTTACAGTTCTCTTTTTCCTTCCCTTCGCCACTCTGTTTCCTTGATGTAGATTTACAGGAGAGCCGACCGACTAGCCTTGGTGGACATAATGAAACCTTATTTCCGAGGTTGGGCCACTAAGGGGGTTGATGTAGCATCCATCGGTAGGTGCGGAAACACAGCAGGCATGCTCAACTGCGGCAGTGGTCTCATTGAACGGGCCCTTTTGGTGGACCTACAAAAGCCGCCGACTGCCTTTGTTCACAGAAAGGGTCATCTCCGTCCGCAGTAGTAGAGTAAGGTACCATCGCGGAGACGCAGCTCTGACGCGTTCCATCTACTCGGATTTTGGCGTATGCACGGCCTGTAATACTTCGATCGTTAGATCAAGACGAATCTCATACCAACTGAAGAGTATCTACACTTTGCCGCAGCATCGGTAGCATGCCAAAGTGGCCTTGAAGTCTCCAGTCGTCTTTGAACATCAGCCAAAATAATCTTTATAGGCTGTGATGTATGAAAAGTGCACATGTGTCACCAAAAATCAATTGCAACGTTTCGGCACTGACACGGAATTGATGTGACTTGAAGATATAAATCCGGTTTAAATTAACGATCAAATGAAATGGCTAATTAGGGATCTAACCAATGCATATGCCGATCAGGCATGGGACCCGCCTTTTCCGGATTACGGAGATGTGGCATGGGTAGGCTGAGGTCATGTCTGCACAGCGCGATGGACTACGTATGATGATCTACATTTCAGGCATATCCGATACACATGTAAAACGCATCTGGTACCTGGTGAGATTTCTGAAAGCAATCGTCTAGACAAGGTACAGCGATAATTGAAAGGAAGGTGGCAGTTTCTTTGGCTGGGACTGTTTGCCTATTTCATTTGATATTGAAGGCTAGCAGTTGGCGCATTGGGCGTCTAGCGAGGACAAAACAAGCTCAAAACAAACCGTGTGATGGCCGAAATGAATAGAAACAGAAGGTATGTCCGGGCTCGTCTGCGCCACGGCGTCTGATAATGATTTGGACGCGAGCACAGGCCCACAAGGGTACCTCGCGGTGTCAAGACTCGGAGAGTGTCATATCGTGTTAGTTAGAGTGGACAATGATCAAGCCAAGGGGCATCATAGGGCGGCGATCGTTACAGAGGAGCGCCCAAAGGGGCACACATGGGATAACGAACGAAATTTTGACAAAGCAGGCTGGGGGCGCTCCACGACGATAGGTGATCATCATCAATTGTTCAAATTGACTCCGCTCCAGAGATACTCAAGAAGTAGTGATAATTTGTAATCGTGACGTAAACAAGAGCTCTTCGTACACTTGAGGACGATTGCAGGAGGCCAGAACAATGGAAAGCAGAGTAAGTATCGCCACTAGACGCATCGACAATCAAGGCCTAATCCAATACCATTCAGATAGGCGCTGCATACCCTTGCACTCATTCGACGACAGATCAAGGAGCCGTATGATACGGCCGTGATGGTGGACAGGTAGAACGAAGTCATGTGAGGCCTGTACGTATCCACTGTTATACTGCATGACTGTCAGAGATGGCATCAGACAACGTCGCTTATAAATTGGAGAGCTGAATCATCAGGCGACAAGTCAAAGCGAACAAAGAATTCATGATAGCTTTATCTCTGCCCACTACGATAGAAATGCGTGGGCGTTGAGATGACGAGGGAAGAAGAGATGCTCGACGAGGTGAGAGAAGGTCGGAGTAAGCATCAGAGCGGCGGCAATTTGCGGATGTCAATGGGTCAGAATGGCAAGATCATTCCATCAACACCAGGCTGTCCACCAAACTCTCCTTTCCCACTCTTCGTCCCATCCATCGTCGTTCCCATCGTCGTCCCCAACAACCTTTGACCCCCCAGTGGTGTTGCTTTCCATCTTTGCCTTTCCGACCAACCTGCTCTGGTTGGTACCCTGATATTTCTAAGTGTTGTTGTGCTCTTGATATTGTCGTAGCAACTGTATGTGGGCCGTCCCAAGTCCATCGTAAAAAAGGAACTGACCTTGTAGATACTCCAAAGATCTTTTTTTCTTCTTCCTCAACCTTAAACATGTCTCAAAACCAAGGTGATATCCAAGAGCGGATTGCAGCTGCCCGCAGAGAGGCGGAGAGCCTGAAGGAAAAAATCCGCGCGAAGAAGGAGTCGTCAGCGGATACAAGTTGTGAGTCTATTTGTGGCACTATAGGCTATTGATTTGGATAAGAGCCATAAATTAGTGAGAGCAATGGCGGCCGAAGTTGATGCCCTTCCTCGTGTTGTCATGCGCCCACGGCGCGCTCTTCGTGGTCATCTCGCCAAGATTTACGCTATGCACTGGGCAACAGACCGAAGGCATCTCGTTTCTGCCTCACAAGACGGTAAACTTATTGTCTGGGATGCCTATACAACCAACAAAGTCCATGCCATTCCCCTTCGATCCAGTTGGGTCATGACATGCGCTTACTCACCGTCCGGCAACTTTGTTGCCTGCGGTGGTCTCGACAACATCTGCTCCATTTACAACTTGAATAATAAGGATGGCACAAGTGCCAGGGGCGCTCGCGAACTGAGCGCGCACTCCGGTTATCTATCGTGCTGCCGCTTCCTCACTGACCGGCAAATTGTGACGAGCTCGGGCGACATGACGTGTATGCTTTGGGATATTGAAGCTGGGGTTAGGGTGGTTGAATTTAATGACCATACTGGTGATGTGATGAGGTGCGTAATGTTGATTATTATCAGTGTCTGGTCATTTCATCTCTTCAACAGCTTGTCGCTTGGTCCTAACCAGAATGTATTTGTTTCTGGTGCTTGTGATGCAACAGCCAAGCTCTGGGATATTCGAACTGGCCGTGCAACCCAGACTTTTGCTGGCCACGAATCTGACATCAACGCAGTGCAGTATGTCATGTGATCTAATTCTATGCCAAGGCTTATCTGCTTTCAGGTTCTTCCCCAACGGCGACGCTTTCGCGACAGGCTCTGACGATGCGTCTTGCCGCTTGTTCGATATCCGCGCTGACCGTGAATTGAACTCATACACACACGACAACATTCTGTGCGGCATCACATCCGTCGCATTTTCTATCTCTGGCCGAATCTTATTTGGTGGCTATGACGACTGGACTTGCAATGTCTGGGATACTCTGAAGGGAGAACGTGTTGGTGTCCTTACTGGCCATGAAAACAGAGTCAGCTGCCTGGGTGTTAGTGCGGATGGTATGGCTCTTTGCACGGGTAGTTGGGACAGCACACTCAGGGTAAGTTCTTCCACTTGCTTTGATTTGTAACTGAGGATCCAATCAACATATCAGGTCTGGGCTTGATTTTCTTCATTGCGGAATACAGTATCGACGTTTCTCACATATACCTTATACTCTTAACCAAGCCTATGCGTCTTTGGACAGAAAATATTTGCTGATTATCGCTAGGCCTATCTGTTACCTTTTCTGACAAGGCTACTACTCACCCGCGAACCATCCTAGATGTGGACGTCTTGAGTCAGTCCTTACTGTTTCGTAGCACCTCAGATCTGTCACATAGCCATGGTCTCCACTCTCGCTATTCATTACTGCGTATACTCTTCTGATTTTGATATCTCTTCCGGTCTTCGTATATACTAGCAATTCTATTTTATGACTTTGGAAACTACTATTCATAATGGGACGTCAAAGAACACGTGAAAATATTGTCATTGACGTATCTTGAAATTGCTAGCAGGTTACTATTCATAGTTTACCTTGACAACGTAGTCAATCCTTTCACTTTGTTTAATATGTCGGACGCCGACCGTGCTGCCAAAACAGCGAGGGCCAAGGCTATGGTCTGTTCAGTGCGACTGTCGCGAAAGGAACGAGAGCTCACGAAATTATTTGACACAGTTGAAGAAACGCCAACGGGAGAAGGCTAACGAGGCTGCAACCGCGAATTCTAGCGTAGCGTCACCTATAAGTCCCTTCAGACCACTATCTCCTGTTCCTCATGAATTTAAGGAAGAAAATAAACGGGACATTAGCGACGTGTAGGTGTATCTATAGCCAAGTGTCTGAGTGGTGTAACTGATCGCGAAATTGTTCAACCTCGTTCAACCTCCGGTCCACTGTCAGGTTTGCCAAGGATGATTCAGATTCCTCTTGGATAACTGGACTACATCGAGCTTCTACGCCGCCACGGATAACATCCCCCTCTGTGGTTTCTACCCAGTCTTCCTCATCCGTCGTTACTTCTCCGCCACCTGCTGTAGCATCTCCACCTGTCGTTGAAAGTCCTCCACAGAACCGTAAGGATCCATCGTCTGACCAGATCGATGCCCCCAAGACCGAGTATGCGTTGCTTTCAGCCGAGGCTGAACGTCCACGAGTGTCAGAATCAAGCGAGTACCATTTTCTTATGTTCCTTTCGTCCATTCGCTAACCCACCTCCAGAACTTCCCGAGGCAGAGTCATCATCCCCCGAAAAACAATGGACACAGTTTAGTGAGCAAGTTGACACTTTGCGACCGGAATACGCGTCGCTCTCAACCGAGCTGGAACGTTTACGAGCGATGGAACACAGTAAGTGCTTGTTTCTTTATTTTTCCGCTCCCCTTCATTAAATTCACCGTCAGAACTTCGCGAGGGAGAATCTTCTATCGAAGTGCAACGAGCACAGCTCAGCTGTCAGGTTGTCAGCTTGCAGTGGGAATGCGCATCTCTGTCTGCTCAGGTGAAACGCCTACAGGATGTCGAGACAGGTGAGCTATTATCTTACGTTTCAAGTAGACAGAACGTTTAACTTCACGTAGTATGCGAGGAGACTAAGGCCCGTCTTGAGGAACAACGTGGTCGAGCTGAGGAACTTGAGGAGAACCTTCGCATCCTAGACGTTGAGAAAGAGCAGGCAATCCGCAATGAGCAACAAACGATATCTCTCCTTGTGTCGGAGAAATCCTCGTTAGCGTCTGAAGTCCAGCGGTTGGAAGCTTTTGAGTCCAGTGAGTTTTTTCGAACTTCAACTTGGGAGAGATATACTAGTTTGTATCAGAGTCAGAAACGTTAGAGCATGATCTGGATGTCGAGCGTACTCGTGCAAACGTGCTTCAGATGGAACTGGAAGGTCTACATGCTCAACAACAGGAATCGGCCAAGATCGTTGCGACTCTGCAGTCTAAGAAGAAGGATCTAATCGAACGCCATCGAGAAACGGTATGTTGAAAACAATAGTTGCGTCATTTCTCATTCAGGTGACACGAAACTCTCAGGAACGAGAACTTCAGTTAACAACGTCGTCGGTGAATGAGTTGAGGCAAGAAGTTGAAAATTACCAGCGCCGAGCCCGCGAACTGGAGGAACAGATTCAGAGCGATGACCGAGTTGAACGTCTAGAAAATTCCTTGAAGAATACTCAGGATCGCGCTGATGAACTCGAAGTTCAGCTCTCAAAGCTGAAACAGGTAGGTAGAATTTTCGAAATGGAACAATGCAGGCCTATAACGCTGTGTTCTAGGCGCATAGTACCTTGAAAGCTGAACGGGATGACATTGATAAACAGCGCCAGCAGTATAAGAACACGGCTTCGGAACTGGAGACCAAAGTTGCCCAACTGCAAGGCGAACATAAGGAAACACTCGAACGACTGGCGTCTGTTTCTTCCGAGAAAGCCACTCTTACCCAAGAAAAAGCCAACCTTGAGAGTCAGGATCAAACGACACACAAAGCCCTTGCAGAACTCCAGGAGAAGTTAGTTGCGGCCGCTACAACCATTGCTTCCAATTCGCGCCAACTCCAGACAGCACAAAATCAACTCAAGTCTGCCATTCGTCGTGCTGAGGATGCAGAAAAGACGCAGAAGGATCTTCAAGGGGAGGGTATCGCTCTCATGCGTACTTTGGACGAGATGCGTCCCAAGATCGTGGAACTGACTGGCGAAAAGCTAGAGCTGGCCGAAACTATCGGTTCTTTGCAACTAGAGCTTCGGAATAGTGCCAACACTGTGTCCCACCTCATGGAAAACCTCAAAACGGCGACAGAAGAGAAGGAGCGATTGGCGAAGCAACTGGAAGAGCGTGCAGCACAGTATGAACGAGAGCGCTCACTCGCTCTTTCTGATTCATCTGAATTACAGAATGCGTACGCTGAACTCCAAGAAAACCTTGATGAAGCGAATGCCAGCTTGCGAAACCTTGAAGCAGAACGTTCCAGACATCATCAAGAGACAGCACATCGCATAGAAAAGCTTGAAAAGCTCACTTCGACGTCGAATGTTCAGGCAGACGAGATACTTGCCCTGCGGGAAAAGTTGGAAGTTGCTCGCGGTGCTCAAGTACGTTCTATTTGCCATGTAATCGTGGCACTCCGTATAGCTCACACATTGCTCAAACTGTAGGATGAGGGCCAAGACTTCCTAGAAAGTGCTCGGAACGAGATTGAAGCTCTTCGGGCTAACCTCAATGCACGCGAAGAGGAGATTCTTCAGCTGCAGAAAACAGTTTCTTCCCCAATGCGGGTGAACGGCCAACAGTCGCTTGATGGAGAACTCATCGATTCTCTTCGTCAACAACACGCTCTCGAGCTATCTGCTGCCCATTCTCAAATTCGCACCCTTGAAGACTCTGTATTCGACGCAAATGCGCACGTCCACTCTCTTCAAAAGCAGATTAATGCTCTCGAGGAACGGCTTGCTCGTCCTCGACCCCTATCTCGTCTCGGACCGCGCTCCTATTCTCCGACTCAAAGCGGCTTGCGCCCGAGCAGCCGTAACTCGGACTTACGGCGCTCTTCATTTGGTTCGAATCGCCCGATGAACACCGCAGGACATCCATCCCTCGCTCGCTCGATCTTCGACCAAAATATGTCTGCAGAAACGCATCACAAGCGCCTCGTAAGTTTGAGCATGCTCAAAGCGCGTATTGATAGTGAGGTTGAAGTGACTGTACCACGGCCTTCCTCACGCACCTCTTTGGTGCGGGCCCTGTCACCTGTACAATCTGCTGAAGGTTCACGACCTGGCTCCCCTCATTCGCATACACAGTCGTGGGCGGGTCATGTGACGCATAGACCACAGTTCATGGACGATTCGCATGTTTTCTGGTGTCATTCGTGCACAGGGGATTTGGTCGTTCTTTGAATTTACACCTTCAAGTTGACGCGGGGTGTTTTCCTAATAGCTAATTAGTGTCCTCAATGATTGATCATGGTCGTTGTGCTAGATGAGACTTTGTATAGTGGAATGCAGGTTCTGAGCTGTGCGCCATCTATCAGATTCCGTTAATCAAATACCTTTGACTTTTGCGATATTGTCTGAAGTCATCATACAAATACATGATATCGTATTACACGTCTACAATAACCAAAATAAAACTAACGTCAACGCCACAAGATTCTGACTGAGGTCCTCGTCAGTCTGAGATCTCACTAACGACCGAATAACCGTTCTTGGACCTCAAGCGCTTTTTGCTCGCGCCATTCGCAATTGTTTTCGTACTCGCACGTACTATATGCATAACGCAAATCAAGGCTGCACAAATCAAAGAAACGCGAGCAAACTTACCGGCATCTCCAAGAGTCTTCCAGAGATACACCCTGCGGGTTCCGGTCACCACGCCACCATTTCAACGTGTGTATGATATGGCGATTCAACATCTCTTCGTCATATTCAAAAGATTTAATACCAATGGGCCGAAGATCATGTTTGTCTAATTCTACTTCCGTGTTGGAAGAAGCGGGACGTGGAGCACTATCGGATTTCTCTGGATTGACATGTCCTATAGAGTTTACATTGGCTGTACGTACAGAAAAGTAACTCACCTTCTACATTATTGCCGTTGACAGTCAAATACTGCAAGGAGTTCTTGAGCCCAACTGTCGGTGTTGCAACGTCCAAAGGTGTATCTGTACCTGGTACAGAGTCGACCTGTACAGTGACCTCTGCAGAGCTTTTCTGAGCAGCAGGTTCTCCTGATGCACGAGCATCAACCAGACTGGCTTCAATAGCTTTCGCAAGATCGCGTTCCTCCTGAGTAACAACAGGGCTAGCGCTCCTGCTAACCCCTCTGGACTTTTTTCCTTTGTTTCTATCACCTTGAAGTAGGCGATACACAAGTTCCAGTTTCGTGTCCACGCCTGCGATATTGAGATCTTGCACCATCCCAATGTAGGCATTGGAAAGGTCACTCAGGCAAGAAGCATTCCATGTATTGTTTTCCTCGAGCAGTCCCGCCTGAACCAAGAATTTTGGAGAGAAGGTTTGCGTGGGATCCACACCGACTCGCTGCCACAGGGCTGCAAAGTCAAAGGGAGGAGAAAGGGAGGTTAAATCCTCGAGAAGTCGGTAGTATAGCATGAGTTGTATTCGTGAAGGGAAGGTGTCTCTGTTTGCAGGCAGAGAGTTTGATTTTCGCGTCTTTGTGTCTTGTAGGTGAAGAAACTTTCGTGGAGAAGTAGCTGTTGGTGATGGCCCCTCTGGGGTAGAAGGCCTCTCGATTTCTCTTTCCGTTGGGGCTGGAGGCGCGTCGAGGTCGACTGATGCAGATGGATTTGCAGGGGTGGTATTCGGGAAGTACTCGGTCACCAAATGCTGGGGAGGAGAAAGTGATCGACGCAATTTCTTTGGTGTTGATCTAGTTGGAGAGGAAGATGACCGCTTCTGGGGCGTAGTTGGCATCTCGGTTTTCATGATAACTTCATCCTGGATGTGTATGTCATCCTCAGAGTAATGATTGAGAGCTTAACCACTACTTACAATGATACCAACGACTACTTCGTCCTGCAAAATTCCAAAGACGGGCAGTTCGCGCTTGAAACCTGAGTTAGACATCTGTTGTAGTCATACACAGTATTGGCTCACTGTATAACCCTCAAGCAGTATACCCCGCAGGCTTGCGAGCATGTTTACAAGACTTTCCACGAAAACATTAGCCAGGACAACACAATACAAGAAAAAAAAACTCATACCGCAAACCCCACTGTTCCTCTTCTGACGAAATCTCGACTTGCAGCTCTTCCGTCTTCACTTCTCGTTCTAATATTTTATGCAATGCCTGTGGACCGACTTCAATATTAATGTCTACTCAATATTAATGTTTCATACCTTCCCTTGTTTTGTCCTCACATCGTTCTTCAGTGCTACCTCTTTTGCAACGGATATCTCCTTCCCTTGTGCTGAGATGAACGACTGAGGCCGCATCGCGATAGGCATATGTCGTTGCTGGCGTAATCCATATTCGAACTGCACCTCACACCTGAAAAACACACTAATACGAACGTGAATGAAGAAAATAACAAGCAAACGCGCTTACCAAGTCAACGACGCGAGATCTGTCACACTCAGCGTTCCGTGCCTTCGATGCCTGGCCATCGGGCTCAGCGGGTTCAAGTCAGCTCTTTGCTTCCCTTTCCTGCGCGACTCTGACGTCTGAGGGGTTTGAGACATTATGGTACCGCTAGTATTTCCCCCAGCCAGAGGAGCCTCGACTTGGATAGTGATCTGAGGACTTCCCTGAGATATACGCGCCACGTCCGCGTCGACGCGCTGTAGATCTTCTTCTGTGAATTCGGAAAAGTTGTACGCCGAGAATTCGTCGCCGGACGACGACGCGGTCGACATGAGTGATTGAGTTGAATAAGCGGTGGAACGTGACCGTGGTTGTGAATCGACTCCGACCCCGGATGAGGACTCATAAGAGAAAAGCGCTGTGGCGAGAAAAAAGTCATTGAACTAGAAAATTTGGGACTCGTGTCAAGTACTACTTCATTACTATTGTTTTATTTCATTCTCGCTACTATCGTCTTTATTTTATTATCACTCCTATTGTCACGCGTTGTGGTCGTCCAATTTAAGATTCTGATGATGCTGGTCACGAGTTTGGGCAAACCTACATCGACTTGGCCCCCGTGCAACATACAGCTAGACAAAACATATGCAGAAAAAAAAAGATTGTCGTGAAATTCGTCATGGGGGGCATGTATGTGAGAGAAACCAGAATAGAAAATCAAGTAGAGATAAAAGAGGTCACAGTGGATAGTGGATAGTGAGGGGTACTGAAAAGGTGTCCAGGATATCAAGTTCAAGGTATGCGCAGATGCCCATCCACTAGTGCGATATAATGACCGAAGAATAGGATGGATAATTGATGACAGGAAAATTTGCATGTGAGTGATAAATGGGTAGTAGATAGACGGTATCATGATGTGTCATTTAAATCCCAGTGCGTTTCGTCCGGAGCTTCCTCAGACGCGCCAGCAAGTCCTGCAAGGAGTAAAAAAATAACATTAGTACCAAATATTCCCCTAATATAAGCAAGGGGAAAAAACTCACTTCAACCTCCTCCGGATTAAGCGTCCCGCGCTTCCTCTCATGCTCCAAACCACTCTCAATACTCTCCATCACATCGGTAATAAGTTCCCTATAATCCACCCCAAAGAACTGAGTAAGCTTCGCCGCACGCCTCCTGCGCGCCTGGAAATCCGTCATCTCGGGACGGGGTGTAGGAATGCTATGCTCTGACGAGACAGAGATGATCGACGTGCGGGCAGGAAGGGAACGGCGGCGCTCCGATTTAATCGAGGCGTTGGAGAGACGTCTATCGCTAACCTGGGGGCTGCGTGTCGAGGACTGGAGAGGCGGGGGCACAGACATGTCGCCCGAGTTTAGGTACTCATGCAGTTCGGCTAAGGACTCCTTGTCATCCTGCAAAGAGCGTAGGTCAGAGATCTCTCAGAGAAAAAGGTACGTTGAAGACAGCATACTCGATCAATGATGTCGATAAGCGAGTTGAGCGAGTCCTGATAATGCAAGTAGACAGCCGACGTTCGCTTGCGAAGGTCAGGCTCTTTCGAGCTGTCGCGGCGCTTGGGCAACAGCGCCTTGTCAGATTCTGACGTGCCCGGTCGATTGTCCTTGCATTTCTTCTTGTTGTACGAAGAACGATTGATGTTGCGAAGACCAATGACAGGGAGCTGACTTTCACCAGGTGACGTCCAGCCTGATATCGACTTCTGTTGTCCGATGATGGCGGCGGGATTAGTCACCGAGGGCGAGGGTGAACGTCTGGTGTGGTACAGTGTCTGCGGTGGTGCGACGCCAAAGACCTTTGTGCGTAAGAGAATTAGGGATAAGTTCAATCCAACACTGCTGGGTAGGACGTACCTTTTCCATCTTTTGAGCCCGTCGAACATTGATAGCCTTTTCTGCACTGTTGAGGTCCTCCTTGATTCTGTCGATCTCGTCTGACCACGTCGAGCTGTAAGCAGCAGCCGAGCTACTACGGCGGCGTCTGAGCCAGTCCTTTCTCGTTTCGGGGGCGTGGGTCATGGTGTTGGGGTCAAAAGGAGGGAGACCAGGGTCTGCAATATCAAGGCCAAGCGCAAGATTTGCGGGAACGCGGGAGCCAAGGAAACGGTGTAGCCTGGCTAGCTTTTCTCGTTGGCGCCTGCGGGTCTCCTCTGCTTGTTGTTCTGGGGACAGAGACTCAATTAAAGAGGGAGAAGGGCTCCGGCGACGGCCTCGGGTCGGTACGGCGTCATCTTTCGGCGTGTGGAGGGTGGCCGAGCCGAGATCATCTGACAGATCGATGAAGGACGTCGGGGAAGAGGCTCTAATTGCATCAGATGGAGAATTTTTTCTGGACTCATGCTGATCGAGAAGAAAATCATCGTCCGGACTGACAGGCACTGTGCTGACAATACCTGACGCAGGAAGCCAGACACCATGGCGGCCGATTATGTCGTCAGTAGCAAACGAAGCATGCTGGTGACCGGCTATCAAAGGGAGTTTCTTGTTTTGAGGAGGGAACGTGTCTGGGCCAGGGGGTTTGCCGAAAACTTTGGCGAGTTTGCGGTTTTTCCTGATAAGGTCGTTACGTTCATCAAGGTCGAGAAAATTTGTCGTTGACGAAGGTGGTGGGCGTTCAAAATTTGGCTTCGGAGCCGTAGGCAGCGGAGGCTTAGCGTGGGGAGTACGGGACGGAGACGGAGACGGATAATGATCCGGGAGTGTAAACTCAGCAACGGCAGGCGTGATAATATCAATAAACGAATGGCGGGCATGGTATTCAGAGTAGAGCGATGAGGAGCGGTTTGGGGGGACTATAGGCAGTGGTTCATCGACGAGGACGGTAGGAGAATGGACAGTGGATGTCGGGTACATGGTGCTCGAGATACTGATGTGAGCGTCGATTGTGGACGCAGGCTCGTAGGTTGAAATGGAAGAATGGCTCGACGACGACGTCGACCCCTGTGATGACGGACGCTTGCGGGAAAGGAAGGGTCGTCGTCGAAAGGTGTCGAGGTCGTCTGCGCTGTCGGACGAGTGTCGCCGGATGTCCAGTACTAGATCATCGTTGGCTCGATGCATTCTATCGTTGCTTCCTGTGTGCCATATGTCAGATCTCAGTTACTCCTGTCTTGTTTGCTTCTTTGTACCTGGCAGAGGTGCTACCGTTCTTTTTGGTTTCAACAGCCTTCCCTTCCCTGCCCGTTCTCGCAAGTTTGGTGTTGGACTAGTATTTGACACGTCACCAAGCTGCTGTGTCTTGCGTTCGGCCTTTGCACCGTGGTCGTTGAATAACAGCTTGCCGATGCCAAGCACCTTGTCACTCCGCTTTCTCGAGCCTCGTGATGGATGGGACGCTTTCTGTGCATCTCTGACCGTGACAGGACACGATTCCCCATCAGCCGACCATGCTCCGGACATTCCATGTGCTCCAGACTCTTCCAGTACGTCCTTGATCTCGAACTCCGGTGCCGGATTGATGTATGGGTTTTCGCAATCCCACCACTGAGAAGTCTGAGAGCTTTCTTGGACCAGCGGGCTCCCCACTGCTTTTGGTGATGTAGGTGATTTGGGCTTGCGCAAGGTACGTCGCGGCGGCGGCGGGAGACCGACTAGCGGTGTGGACGGCGGCAACTGAGGTGATATTGGCGACGTCGTCCCACGTATCTTCTTGTCGTACTCCAGCAAAGCGTCCAGATTTGGCGAGATGATCAGCGAGCGCGACACCTTCAAGTTCACGCTCTTCGGGCCTTTCTCCTTCGACTCGGATCCCCGAACAATCCGTTTCTCTCCCGCCCGCGTCATAGGATTTTCCAACGTAGAAGTCGTCATCATCACAAGAACCACAAGAAAACTTTCTCAACAGAAGTAGCCGTCGAATATCTGTCGCCCCAAGAAACAATCAGCGGAAGAACCTCAAGAAGTATTTAGTTGGCAGAAACAGCGACATAACAAAACATACCTGTCAAACCAAGCCAGACATATAACTCTGCCTGCCGTTTGTCGGTTATAGTGCCGTGTCGCCTGCCCCCCTCGTGTCGATTCTGTTGTCCCTGTGGACCTTGATGTCCCGTACGTCTTACGTAGATATCTGACTGCACAAGTCGCGGACCTTGGATACCTTCAAGAACAAGATGGCAATGTAGATCGCAGCCACAGACACACTATAGATACAGGAAGGGGAATGCGTCTCGATACGTCTCCACTGTAAATGATATCTAACCGTTAAAAGTTACTACAGCAAGTGCTCAAGCCTGGGTCTCCAGTCTGTACGTAACCACTAGGAACCACCCATAAACACCGATTTTCGCCTCGTACATATATATGTACATACCAAAAGGACCCAAGTTCGACCAATAGGATCACCTCCCGCGAGGGGTCTGCACTGCCATCTGCGACCCATTTGGATCCCCCCAACATTTCCAGACACTCTGTTTCCTTCTGTTTCTCCGCGTCGGCCGGATTGTGTGTCCATCTTTCACCCATCATAACAACCACCAAGTTACCATCACGATCCACCCTCAGCAAGGGGTCAAGTTCTTACCTGGTTTGGTATGACATTTTCAGAAACATACGACACATGGCTTGCCTCGAGGTGCAATATTTTTTCCAAAGGGAACAAGACATCTGTTATCCTCCCCCAGGACTACGGTGGGTCCCGAGTGGGTCTCGGCAGGTTTTTCGCGGCATGTACATATACGGTTTTTTCTGTATACTAAGCGCTTCGAAAGCGAGTGACGCCTTGCATCAATGCAATCGAAGCAGGGGCGCCCATGTCCCTGGGTACAACCAGGGAAATCTCTCATGATTACACTGGCGAAAATGGACCCCTATGTACTAGTATCCCCACTAATTTAGTATCTTGATTATTAACAGGGTGTCCAGGACTCCCACCGTTACATTTCACCGTCAAGGGGTTGAGAAAGTACTACTGACTCAGATATAAATACTATAGTTTTATGACGTGAGACGAAACGGTGCATGTCCATCCTGCACGGCATATGTGAGCGTCAAGTCACGAGAATTGCTGGGAAATAAACAAAGTCAAAATGAATGAAACACTTATCGATCTACAGTCTGCAAGGAAAAGTAAAAGACGTGATGATCGACTGACCAATGGACCGACGTGGAAGGGATGATATATATCGATGATTATTTCAAGAAAGGTCGGATAGAGATGTGTATCAAAGTGTTGACATTGAATGGTACTATATTAGTATGCACCGAGCCCTTCCCTACATCTAACCAAGGGGAGCGTGTACCTCTGGCTCACCCTTAACGTTTTAGAAACGGCGAGGCCTCCTTTCCCGCTTCAGCCACCGATAACGGCCTGACCGAATGGTTGCCGGTTGTAGTGACGTTGAGCAAGTGGCAAGTGTTTTGATTTGAACAGGGACGAGACTCCTGCCCTAGATGGCCCAGAATGGCTTAGAAATTGAAGCGACAAAGTTCTATCCCTTCCTGGATTAGATAGTTGAGGTGGCGGCAGCGGCGAGGTAAGCCGATGTCGAACTAGGCCATGTAGACCAGGTTCTGGTCTCAACTGAGTCGAGATCGTGTTCTGCTAAGAAAATTTGACTTCATTTAAGTACATCCTGGACGGGGTGGCGCGGCCCATTGATACGGGCCCGCCACAGTGGCTGGTAATGCTGGAAATCGTCAATCTTGGCAGGTGTGACTCGATTGGATACCTTCCCCTTCGGTCTTTGTCCGTGAAACCAGGAAAATGTATGTACATGACCCCTCTTTCATAGGCAGGCGTATGGTGCGGGATTCGCGGACATCAATCAATGATACGGCACTCTGGGGATAAATTTCAAGATGAGAAGTTTGACAGAAGACTCAGGCCGATCTCGCCGAATGTAACCGAATGTAGAGTCCGTATCAAGTCCATTGTTGGGACCAGATAATGAAAGATAGATATCGTAGCGCTCGTGGGGTGGAGTGATCTCATGTCAAGTGCTTGAGACACGCGGCCAACTCTCCGTAACTAAGTACTCAGTACTGAGTCGTTGACAAATGGGCAATACAATATGATATTGATGACAAGGTGATATGTACACAAAAATTGAACACGACAGACAATGACAATATGGCGAGAGTTGTTAAAATTTCAGGAGTACCAATGCCAGCATGCAGTGAGTGTCTTCAAAAGTGAACGTGGACGACATGATAACTATAATGTATGGGTTCTGATTCAAAAAATATTAATTGGTCGGATGGCCGTCGTGTATGGTATTAATGTGTCAGTTGACAAGAATCCCTTCCTGGATCTAAGCTTGTGGTTGTGGTTCTGGTGGAGCTTGCGGTGGCCGACGAGGGGGTAGTGGAGGTGCATGTGGATTCGAGGTAAATGGTTTCTTGGATGTAGGCATGGTCAAAGGCTCTTGATATGACACAGGAACCGTAGCACGATGACCAGCTTTTTCATCTACATCTGTGCCGTTGAAAACTATCGAGGAGTCGCTGACGCCGATAACACCATTCTGACTTGTGACTGACAGCGCAGCAACATTTTCAAACGACCCCGAACGCCTTCGTTCGTCCTCGCACGCGATGCTTTTCAGTGCTTCTTGGGCTTCTGACAGGGTCGACCGTATCTGCGGATGGGCATGTAGTGAGCGAGGTGGAAGTGGTGGTGGAACGCGTAGTGAATTCGGACCGAGCGTTGCGGTAGTTGTTGCGGTAGTGAGGTTGGGCGAGGGTGGGGGGGGAATAAGGTACGGGGCCTCTCTGGATGGTTCATTCCAGGTGACAGAACTTTCCTGCGTTAATGATTGAGGTAATAATGCTGGTTGCACTGATGGCGATGGCGGCCGAGGCGATCCAGAGCCAGATCCTGGACTTGACCCAGTGGAGGTCTTGAAAAGGCGATAGATTGAGGATTTACCCTCGGATGGATTCATTGCGGGTGGCTGTGGCGCGACGTAGCCCATGGACATAATCTCACCACGATGGCTTGCATGAATGCCGGGTATGGTCATAGTCTTGGCAGTGGGCTGAACAACATGTATGGGCTTCGACGGAAGAGTCGTCGCGACACCGTCCCCTTCGGTTGTCGTCCGTGAGACTGGAGGAGATGATTTGCGTGACCCTGCCTCACTTGCAGACAGATGTTTGTAAGAGGAAGACGAAGCGGAATTAGCAGACGCTGATAGCGCAACGCTCTCGGGATACGATGATGGACCAGCGGGCGTATCATCTGGAAACGCGAGTTCAGATCCTGACGGCGGATTGCTTGTGGAGCGAGTTTTACCCCTCGCTGGGATGGATACGGGCAATATCGAAGGTGACGAAGACCGGTTGTGATCTGTCCCGTCGTCGTTTACACCAAGGGTTCTACTTTTTCTTTCTGCCACAGCCGCTCGTACCTCTGCATAACTCGCACGAGCTTTGCTTGCGACACTAAAAGTAGTGTCAGGTCGTAGGCGTGCGTTAATTGTCGACCCGATACTGGAACCATGGTCCGAGACGTCTCCACTATTAGATTCCTTCTTGGCTCCCCAGTTAACACCCCATTTTCGCATTGCTTCCTTAGCCGTGTTACTGAGAGCTTGCTTGTCACCTGCCCGTGATTTCAACGTCGTAAAAAAAGAGGCGGCAGTGTTAGGGTTGATGGTAGACGTCTTCTGAGACGTGGTAGTCTCAAGATCAGGGAAACTCTTCGACGAGTCTGCAGATAGTGATTTAGAGTGCTCACGTTGGGGGGAGTGTTGAGACGAAGATCGCCGGTTCACTTGCGGCATAAAGTAGGTGTTAGGAGCTGAGGTATCATCGGTTTCTAGTGTCGAGTCAAGACTGATTCCTCCTAGAGAGTCCGAATTCTGGGGCGTCGAACGCGACCGAGAGGACACGATACTGCCTTTATCCGAATCTTTTGAGCGCCCACGCTGCAGATCGTCGTCAATCTCTTCGTCGTCAGGATCAGTAAAGATTCCTTTACGAGAAGTTGACCCCTCGCTTCTGACACTCGAGAACCACGAACGTCGTCGTTTGTCTGTTGGACGAAGATCGGAAGTTTCTAGTTCTGGTGCACTGTTCACCTCAACCAGTGGAGGAGGCGTTGGTGATACAATGGGCTCGACGGAAATGGTCAACTCTTCCGCAGATTGTGTAGTTTTAGAGTATAACTCCTCGACGATGGGCACAGTATTATCTGATTTAGGTTCAGACACGACTGACTGGGCGTCGTCAGCAGCAACGACGTTATGAAGGGCTGTAGTCGGCATTTCGTGTCTTGATGCATCATGCCATATCCCACCACGATATGCAAATTTTGAGCTGTCAAAAAATGTTATATCATCCATGTTAGGCAAAACCACGGACTCGTATACCTGAAAGAAAAATGAGAAATGAAGTCGAAAACATAAACATCTCGACGCACAATCTCTTTCAGTTTTGCTTCTATAGTACTCAAAATCATGCTCCAAGTAAGCTGTCGATCACTGACAATAGGTTCCACCTCCAATACCATCCGTGGCGCTTGTGTGAAGGCATACCAGATGCGGCTGCTCGGAGGTCGTTTGATCTTAATCAGGAGATTGCCTTCAAGCTCCTTTAGAACGGCAGCAAGAACCAATTTGACCGTGTACGACTTTCCGATATTGATGTTTGCTGTCGCCTGAATAGTTATCCGAAACTCTCCCTTGTAGTGGAAGTGGACCTCCATGGCCGCATCTCCTTCTTTAGTAAGCTCCTTCAGCATAGGTTTGCTTAAGGTTGGGGCTTTGTTACCAACAGATACCTCAGTGACAGCGACGTCGGTCAAAAAAGTTGGTTTCTTGACTTTCGATAGCTTCTTCATCAGGCGACCAATAATATAATGCTCTAGCCTGTGAGTCCGATAATAGCTGAAGAACACACGCCCGATAAGCGCGTTCAACCATCGCGTAGGGATGACATCGGGTTGCTCGTCGAGGGTAGAAACGAGATGGTGCATATCTGCGGGTAGGAAGACTGGCTGCAACGGGACCAACGTAGGCGTTTTGCTAGGCTGCGTGGACGCATGGATGAGAGCAAGATACCAATCCTCCATTTCAATGCACGAGCGTACAAACATGAACCATGGAGTGGTGGGGTCGAGAACCTCTTCTCTAGCAGCCTGCTTAGCTTTTTCAACACGTAGCGCCTTATTTCGTTCTTTCTCCTGTCGTTTCGGACTCGCGTTCTTCTTTTCTTCCTCTTCAAAGCCATCATCAACCAGCTTCATCTCCTTCGTCACGCTCAACATATGGTTCTCGTTTTTCTTCGGCTTAAGGCATATTGCGTTCCGCTTCGTGAACAGTTCGCCGTCCAGAAGCCCTTCAGGATATATGACGATTTCATGTCCACCCAACTCGATTGCCGCTTCACACTCCGTCATTTCCTCATCCTCGTAGAGGTAGAGCACCGTGCCTTTCAAAACGACATACCACATGTCCTTTGGACGCGACCGCTTTGAATCCTTCGATCGGGCATCAAGAAACGAGCGCATGATCGTCACGTAGCCTCCGTCAGAACTGGTCTCCTCAAATGTGCGCCGCATAGTAAGCCACCCCTTCCGAGTACGTGGGATGTCGTCGGTCTCCACCTCAAAAACTGGAGCGTCTTCGTTGTCTGACGTCGTACCACCCACATCACCGCTTTGAGCCTCAAGCTTTACACTACGCTTCCTCGTATTGGCATCTTCCACGGGGAGAGAAGTGTAGATGGTGAAGATAATGATCCCAGCGAGTACAAGAGGGATGAACGTGATTCCACCGAGAACATAGGCGTAGAACAGAGCTTTGAGAGTCATGGATGATGCAGGACAGAGAGAACAGTTCCCTTAGGCCACTTTTGAGAGTGGTATTCCAGGTGAGAGAAGATTCTCAAACTGGAAAAGGGGACTCGAGAAAGAGAACTAGAACGTAGGCCACGTTTGGCAACAACGTCACTCAGCGCGCACGTGTCCCCCCTTCGTGTTTGCGGACCGCGACAAATTCATGAATGTTTGTCTTTGATAGGGAAAAAGGGTTTACTGTCAGTCGACTTTTCCGATGGATTCATTTCATCTTATACTAGGTCTACCGAGGCTTATTCTTGTACTATGTCCTTAGCTATTTGTTAGCGTAGGTAGATATCAGAATAGTAACATAGTAACAATGGCTAAGAATGTGCCTTCAGTGCTGCAGCTTTAAAATCAATGATGTTGTATTATATTACAATGCCAATTTGACCCTCTCTAAAAATGTTCATGTGACTAACGATACAGGTATCTTCAATAACACACCCATAATCTCAGAAATACATACAAGTCATAAGCGTCATGAATAGTGAAACAACATCGTGTTTGCGGGTAGCTCACTGACGGATACGTGTGCGACGTGTCCTTTTTCGTTTCAGAGTTCGTGAGAACAAGCCCCTCAATTCCTGCTCGTGTATGGAGGGTAGCGTAGCTTGCCAGTGTCCTGACTCCCACGTCCAATTTTGTAGTGCTAGCAATGGTTGTTGAGGAAGCACCATAGGAGGGAAGGTGCAATTGAAGGCAGGGTAGCTAGGAACCGTAAGCTGATCGCCAAATGCGCTGTTCTGAATAGGGACGCGACAAGCCATGTGATGTTCCGACGGTGCACATGGAGAAACAAGGATTGTGGGGATCGTGAATTTTGGACAACACGATTCAGATTCCTGTGGCGCATCACGTTCCTGGGCATGATGGGATTGAATCAAATGTGAACGTTCCCTGGATTAAGTACTCACGATATTTGAATGCTGCCCTAAGATATCTTTGTGATGGGAAGTATGAGGGACAGGGTTTTGAGAAGGTGAGGAGACAAGATTGAGTGGACAAGCTGTATCGACGTCCATATCCTTATTGTTAAAAAAGGAGTCAGAAAACGACTCTGTGAGTTAGAAAGGCTGACCTCAGGGATTCTGTCAAGAGTGCCATCCTCCTGGTTACACTCCAAATTAGACAACACCTCTACAACGTGATTCAAATCGTTCTTGATTATGTTGTGGAAGATATGGCACGCTGGCACGACGCATTCCGTGGCAATATTTTGAAGCGCATGTTCCGGGAGAAGGGGCATGAGCAACCCCAGCGCTCGTAGATCGATTACCTACAGGAACGATGATCTCAGTGGAGCTGCTTGAACAAAGAATCTCGACGTATACCAATGCAGTTCCTGCTGTTGAAGATGATCCTTCTTGCCCTTGGGTGTCAAAATGCAACTCCCAGTCACGCAACGGGGGCAACCCGATCCCACTCATATTTGCTAGCCGCGAAAGCATTTCTGCGGGATCCCCGAGTTAGCGCTCAGCACAAAATGGTAGAAAACGTGGACTGTGAGGGCGGATGCAAGAGTAGCATGTGAAGGGGTCAAATGCATTCACGATTTGGTTTGCTATTGAAATATCTCTCCGGCAACGTAGAACCCGAATTATTTGTCAATGTTGATCGAACGCCGATCCTGTTGCCGTGGTTCGGCGAAGTACAACTTGTTTCCACACTGCAACGTATATCTTTGGACAGCCTTCAAGCTTCGAGGACGGAGCTCCGCTCTACTTTTACTCGTGGTATTCTTGTCAGGATCCGAATTTTGGATCTTTCTGACAGAACATTTCAGCATGTACGCCTGTTGCTGGCTTGTCTATTGAGTTCTCCCAATCGCAACCGTTGATCCTCTTCAACGACGTCGTCAACAATCCAGGACGATATCGGAACAGTGAACATCGTGACAAGCTATCTCAAAAAGATGTTCTCCAGCTCTAGGTCGACACGAAAAGACTTTAAAAGCCTTTCTCTTGCTTTCTAACCTCGTGATCAGGCTTTAAGAACATCAGTTTGGATATAAAGACAACCGCTGATGGACAAGTTACTTCAAGCATATGCTACCTTTTGTTCCATGCTTCTTGTCTGGGTCCAAAAGATACTGGCAGTTCTTTCCAGCACATTCACTAAATAAAATGGGCTGATTTGACGACGCAATGGTAATGCAGACTCAGCCAGCGAGTTCTGCGACGTTGTAATGGATGATATGTATGGTTTCTCCTTATCTGCCTCTCCGTGGTCAGTCTTCATATATCAAAAGACCGACAATATTAAAGATGTATGCGTGTGGTACGGCTAAGCTTGACAGCCCAACCTCGATGTGATAATTCTTGCAGATATGATTTCATTCATTTAGATCTTCCTGATTCTCTCTCATCTTTTTTTATTCCGTGCTCGTAAGGCAAAACTCTATCCCTGGATTCTTTTGTTTGTCTCTTTTGTTTCAATATTAGTATTGTGCATTGTGGCGGTATAAGCTACTCTCACAGTGTTCGGGTCTAATTTTTCAGCTAGATACTAGAATTTCAGGAGACCATTCCGCTTTTGTATCTGGAGCTGTCCAAGGATGCAACCCTTCCTCCACTAAATCGTATATGGTTTTTGGAAGGAACGCGGTGACGAAGATCAGTAGCAAGACTGATTTAGATCAATTTCCTCGGAGTACAGCATCCTCCAAGGAGATTTCATCTGAACTCGACGTCGATAACTGCCATCAGTACAGATTCCTTCAACAAAAAAGCATGTTTGAAGCCGCCCCTCTTCTTGTGTTCTTTGGGCTCTATGCCGCGGAGTTTTCAAGAGCCCTACCCGGAAAAAATTCTTGGGGAATAGTAAGGCTTAGTACCTGGGTAAGAGCCTCACTTGGAGTTTCTGATCTCCTCGTTCCTTCCACCTGTTACATTGGATAATTTCCATCGGTGCGCGCAATGAAATACTGCTTTTTACTGAATACCTGTTCCTTACTACGCTGTTGACTTGTTTGTAAGGCTGTCCATGGTCTTCTCGCGGAGAAGTCATTTCGGGCATGCCTTCCTTTTCCCGACACTTGCCCGGTCATCGAAGCAGACGCCATTTATAATGCCACGACGTGCGAACTCATTTATTGCTCGACTATGAATCCCTTGTACCAATTGTCCTGAGCCGCTTTACACTACAGGTGCACGTCACGTCAATTCCGACAAGCCACTTTCATCCGTGATTATTCTAATCTATATGTATGATCCACTACAAGAACTGATACTTAAATCGTCCGCTTTTGTAGATTTCTCTAATGCACTGGCAGCATGACTGAACCCAGGATCAGCACGTCGAGGTCAATCCTCATGCATACTTCGCTTGCATATCTTTCTCCAGAACTTCGTACCTTTGACGCTATCCTCCAACGCTCCTTCAACGGAACACTTCGCACAGCACCATCAGCCATCGTCTTGCCCACAGAAATACTTCTTATGATTCGGCTTCATCTTCTTCCTACTGTCACAACCCATCTCTTTAGGCGCTCGACTCGCGCACTCGCCCGCTACGAAGCCTCTCTCCGCATACTTCTCTGCCAGGATTGCCTTTCATATAATCAAGAAGTATACGGTCCCGATATATGGGGATGGGAGCATTTCTCCGGCGCATGTTCGTGTAGAGGAAACAAGAACAAGCTTGATGAATGCCGAACCGAGTACCGACGCGCCTTGGAATACTATGACCTCTGGAGCCAGAAACAGGCCTTCCCCGACTGTTCCACCTGGCTTGAATTGTATCTTTCGTTGGAATCCTCACGCCTCACAGATTGCCAGTGCTCCATCCGGTCCATATGGGACGTCGTTACCCTGGCCTTGAGAGACCATGGTTGTCGCGTATATGATCAACGGCCGTCACCTATCACCCCATACTGTTCCCTGCCCTTGTGGGGAATGAGAATAACTCTCGACATCTCGGCACCCATCGTCATCGTCCCAGATCACCAGACCATTTCCCTCGACAGCGAATCTGGACCAATCGCTCTCCATCGCGCTAATCGAGATCTCGGTCTGTCTTTTGCATACGAACGAGGCCTACAAATGTGGAATGATGTCCGCCCCGATACACGATTTTGCGCACAGTCCAGGGACAGGCCGTCCTTTGCATCTCATGTTCAGACCCAAGCTATGGAGATCGTTTCCACCGTGTCTACTGCCGTAGTAGTTGCAGTGTCTCTCCCAATCACCCTCGCAACTGTGGCGCTAGCAGTTGTCTGTTTTTATTCACCGAAATCCCGTACCAGTGCTCTAAGAATCATTTGACTACTCGGACTGCCTGCACAATTTTAATGCGTTTACGCTATTTCAAAGATGTTCCTTTACGGACATTTTCCATTCACGCGAAGTTACTACACGATGGACAAGTTCATTCTCTCTACGCATTTCACGAGTGGTTCATCAACAGCATTCATCTTTCCCGTACAATACAAAGAGTCATTGCACAGCATCGTTACCACTACTTACAGTTATCCAAATCCCACAGCTTGACCGCAAATTCCCTTCGTGTACTTCGACAATGTTGAACTACGCATTGGTATTGATATAAGATTTGCCAAAGTTCTGAGCTACCTTTGACTGGTTTAGTGGGCGGTCTCGTGGCAAAGATGAATTTCAGACCCTGAGACATTATAGTAGACCCGACTGTAACTACCAGCGCAGTCCACTGTGAAGCGGGTCCCACACTACATACTCGTAGCTTGAGTCGTCACCTGGTATCGTGACATCTAGTAAGTGCGCGACCTGAACATTCTCAAGGGCACTGAAGATTCGGAACGACGAAGTACAACCGCATCACGGGTGACAAAACAATGCATAGCGGTATGCCACCCACAATCGGTGTGAAAGCCCGACCACCGAGACAGCCCGAAAGAAAGCGATCAGAGATCACTGTATTACTCCCCTGCGGAATCTCGAGCTCACATCCTGACTTTGGACATGGAACATGCACAGGCTCATTGACAATGACCGTCGCGATCGCTAGTGTAGCTGGCTCATTGGTCGCGATGAATTCGAGTGAATTTTGTGACTTGGCCGCTAAAAAGGTCAACGCTCCGATCAACGTGTATATCCGTGTTTTCTTCCGGCCTCAAGTTACCGGTCAGAATAGCCGGCCGAAGACTCAGAGCGTTCAAAAAAGCTTGTTGACTCCAAGTCTCACTAGTAGTACATTCACCATGTACGCTATACGACCAGGGCTGAGGGTGGCTGGTCTCTCCCAAGCCGTTCGATCCATGTCTTCTACAGCTTCTGCTTTACCCTCTCTTCCTCTTCAGCAACCTTCCGCCGATGAGGAGGCTGCTCTCTTTGAGCAACGAACTAAAGAAATGGAGGAGTTCTTTGCTCAACCCAGGTTCAAAGATATCAAGCGTACCTATTCCGCTTCTTCCGTTGCTTCGAAGCAGGGATCAATGCCTGTGCTGCCTCTTCCTTCAACGATACTTGCAAATAAGCTTTACGATACCTTTTCTAAAGCTGCTAACGAAAGCAGGCCGGTACACACTATGGGAGCAATCGATCCGGTACAAATGACACAAATGGCGCGTCATCAAGAAGTTGTATACGTTTCCGGTTGGGCCGCGTCTAGCGTTCTGACTACCGGAAACAATGAAGTTGGACCAGACCTTGGGTGAGTGCTAGTCCATGTTCACGGATTATTGAGCTTACTAGATATGCATTACAGTGATTATCCTTACACCACTGTTCCCAACCAGGTGCATCGAATCTTCCGCGCTCAACAACTTCATGACAAGAAACATTATGATGAACGCATGGCCACTCCTCCCGAGCAACGGGCAAAGCTGGCGTATACTGACTATCTCAAACCTATCATCGCGGATGCCGATACTGGGTTAGTAACTGAATGGCTACACTACTTCGTTCCTCACTTCATACAATGTTAGACATGGAGGTCTTTCTGCTGTGATGAAACTTGTCAAACTTTTCGCAGAATCAGTAAGATTTCTTTGAATTTTGTTCGAAATTAAGTTCAACCTTGACGTTAGGGAGCGTCCGCTATCCATCTTGAAGACCAACTACACGGCGGTAAAAAGGTTTGTCCTGCTGTCCGCTCATGTTATACACAAGTCCTAATAATTTGTCAGTGTGGTCATCTTGCAGGAAAAGTCCTTGTCCCAACCTCTACCCATGTTTCACGGCTCATTTCGGCACGGTTCCAAACGGACATCTTGAAATCGACTATGCTTCTCATTGCGCGCACCGACTCCGAATCTGGAAAGCTTATCTCGTCAGATATCGACGTTGCGGACCACCAGTTCATTCTCGGAACAACTACTAAGAGTACAAAGTCGCTCGCTCAACTTATCTCGGAAGCCGAGGCAAGAGGCGCAACTGGTGCTGAGGTCGATCAAATAGAAAAGGATTGGACTGCCGGTCATGATATGGTCACTTTCAACCAAGGTCAGGGGTTCAAGTATGATAAAAAGTCCCTCCAGCTGACTTTTGGATTTCGGTAGCTGTCAAACAGGCAATCGACAAGTCAAACCTCACGAATAAAACAGAGGCTTATAACTCCTACCTCTCTGCAGTGGACGGACAGTCGAATAACGTGGCGCGTGCCATTGCGGCCGACATTTTGGGTGAACCTGTATTCTGGAACTGTGATCGTGAGTTGTGTAGACACTTCCTCCGTATCTTCCTCTGAGTTTTTTTTTTAGTTCCGCGAACTCGTGAAGGCTACTATCACTACACGGGCGGCATTGAGGTCCGTCCGTTCCCAATTTTATGACAGAAAATGTGGCTCACGTCTTTATTTCTTACCTTTTTAGGCTGCAATCAAACGAACCATGACATATGCGCCATACGCGGACCTCGTGTGGCTCGAAACTAAGTCGCCGGATCTCGAGCAAGCCAGATACTTTGCAAGGAAAATCAGAGAGAAATTCCCTGGAAAGTACGACTCTCGTTTTACCTCTATCGAAAATAGGTTTCTCACATGATGATTATCACCAGGTGGTTCGTGTACAATCTGAGCCCGAGCTTCAACTGGTCACAACATGGATTCTCAGGTGGATTTTTTTGTTCGATGCCAATGATTGAGCATACAGCTGACTTGAGCATCACGTCAGATGCGGACTTGAAGAACTTCGTGTGGGAGCTGGCAAAGGAAGGGTAGGCAGTCTCTTTGTTCGCCTATCAAATATTCAGCTGATGTGTCTTTTTCCCCGTCAGTTTCGTTCTCCAACTAATTTCGTTGGCCGGCCTTCACAGCAATGCTGTGGTAACAGGTATTTCCGTCCACACTCATACCCTTGAATGGACTCCTAACTATTATCATGATAGCTGAACTTGCAGCTCGTTATAAGGAAGATGGTATGTTGGCTTATGTAGAATTGATCCAACGCAAGGAGAAGGAAATTGGATGCGATGTGTTGACTCACCAGAAATGGTCCGCCTCTATGTTCCTGTCTTCAATACAAAACCTTAACAGAAGTTTGACGTTCTAGGAGCGGTGCCAACTATATCGACAGAATCTTGTCGACTGTCTCATCCGGATCTTCGTCTACGTCTGCTATTGGAAAAGACTCGACGGAACATACTTTCTAGTCACATCTTCCTCTCCAGAGGGGTAATCTGTGATACTTGTAGCACGATATCTAAGTATGTAACTCTCGTTGTAATTGATTTGTTATCGCTTCCGGTTGGTCCACCCATTGACTTGGAAGCGGATGAAGCACATAAATGTAATTTAGAGACAAACGTGTGGGTGTAATGACGTCTTAGGCCAGACCGGACCGGACCGTAAGGCCGTTTTGGGTATTCTTTGCCGACCTTGCACGCCTTGCCGTTTGCACGCCCTGATTATCTTCCTGCTATCGACAACTGAAGCGAGTTATCCCGACCCTCTGTTTCTCACAGAGTGTTCATGGACGTTGCAGATGTGTTGGGAAATGGCAATAGGCATCCTTTGGTGTCTCTGGTATCGGCGTGTTTCTGGGTCATCCGTACGTCTCTCTACTCTATTCTGCAAACAGATCCAGTGGGATTTATATATGTCTGGTTGTAGTGTGGGTACTCTCCTGTGCTAGGGCACTTATAGCCTTGGTCACTATCACTGTGCCGCGGTACATTTACGCCGTCCTCTCCTACTCCATGACCTTAACGGTAACGCAGCTGGGCTATATTCCTGCATTGAGAGCGTCTTGTTGACCAATGCACCATATTTTAGTTGAACTTCTGGAATTTTCTCGTCATATTTGTCCTCTCAGCTATCGCATTGAACTACTGGATTCGTTTTCGCTACCTCAACGATTACACCCAGTTAAAGGAACCTCCACTCGTCAAGCCTGATGTAAACGAACTCCATCCAGATGTTAATTCAGGTGATTACTTTCTCGCCCCTGCAGTTATGGGTCATTTGACACGTCGTATTCCTGAAGATCCACCCCCTACGTTCCACAACTATCTCGACGATTTCCTTCAAGCTGTCCGAGTCTTTGGTTTCGTGAGTGTTTTCTGATCGAACGATTCCGACTTACGCCTTGCTTTAGTTAGAAAAGCCCGTACGAGTCATCTACTATAGACTAAGCCCATTTCTCATACTTTTTCAGGTCTTCCACGAACTTGCTAGACACCTTCAAACCAGGCGTCTTATAGCAGGAGACAGCATGTCTCTCGACCAGGACAAAAACTTCTATTGCGTTGTCGACGGAATGGTACAAGTCTTTGCTAGAACAGGTAGTCCAGACTCGCAGCCAAACCTCTGGGATCACGAGGACATGAACGGTTATCAGCTGCTCAACGAGGTGGGGAGTGGAGGAACACTGTCCAGTTTGTTCACCATATTGAGCCTTTTCACCGAAGATGTTAAAATGAGCTGGCAAGATTCGGAAGATCTTCCAAACATAGATGACGAATTTGCCAGTGATCCATTTGCGGAAGATTTATCTCTTCGACATCGAGCAAATTCAGATGTTTCTCAGTTGGACCTCGACAAGTTGAAAGGTCATGAACGGAAGTCTTCAGTTTCATCGACGGCTTCGACGGTGCATGCTACTGGGACGACGTCACCATTGAGAGGAATCTCACTTTCTCCGAGTTCGTTCGCGGGCTCTGGGTCGCATCGTACGCCTTCATTCTCTCAAAATCATGTACAGCCGACTCCAGTACATCGCGGTGGTGTTGTTGCTCGTGCCATGGAAGATAGCACCTTAGCCGTCATTCCAGCGGAAGCCTTTCGACGCCTCACAAAGAACTTCCCCAAGGCTACCGGCCACATCGTACAAGGTACTGGCTGAGTGCATTTTCCTTTTCCAAATAACTCATATGGTTTGTTAGTCATCTTGACTCGATTTTCTCGCGTCACCTTCCATGCAGCTCATAAGTATCTTGGACTCACCAGCGAAGTTCTCCGCACGGAAAAAGCCATCAATGACATTGCTTGCCATCCTCTCCCGGCTTCCTTCTACCGATCAGGAGGTGTTCAATACCTTCGCCAACGTTTCGATGACAGGCAATCTGAGACTGAAAGTGACTACTTCAGTTTTACAAACTCCCCAACATCCCGGTCCATATCTCGTGAAGCCTCCAGTACTTCGACTCAGGCTTCGGAAGATACGTCCAAGCTCTCGGGCCGTGCTTCCAGAGCAGCAAAGAGATTGTCCACTGTCGACATGCCTGCTGCCCCTCTGCCGCAACATAAGAATGTTTCTCAGACATCCTCCTTCTCGAGAAATCCGAGAGATACTGTGCAAGCTGGAGATCTTCTGATCCCTTCGACATCAGCAAATGAGGCTCTTCGGAACGTGCGTTCTTACAGCATCTTAAACACCCCACGCATTCCTCGTTGCAAGATTCCGGAGCGAGACCCACGGGAAAGGGACACGATTGGACTATCATTAGATGATTTCGATCTCAGGGAAGAGGTCATGTCATGTATCGCTAAGTCAATTGGTCTCTTGCAGCCGCCGTTGAGTGGAAGCGGGTCTGCCGAAACTTCCCCTGTAATGTTGCCGACCGATAGTCGACGGTCTTCAGATCCGACGCTTAGTTCCCCTTTTGGTTCATTATCTTTGCTTGATATCAACGATGATAATTCGAGCCTCACTGCCAGCTCTATCGCTTCAACAGGAGATTACATGAGTGGTCTTGACAATGAAGTCGAGATTCTTTTTTTTGCTGCTGGATCTACCTTGACCAAGGCGGGAGAACTCGACGCTGGTGAGCGACTAGATTTGCTCTTCTGCAACCAGGCTTACGTCTGTGCAGGTCTCTTCTACGTAATTGAAGGTTTCCTGGATATCCTTTTACCCAACGAAGCTTCATCAGTTCCATCAACTCGTCCACAGAATAATATCTTCCCAGCCCAAGATGATTCGAGGATAAATGGCAAACTTCAACAGAAACTTCTGTTCACAGTCAAACCTGGAGGTATCGCTGGTTATCTCTGTGAGTGTCGAATCCATATTTTGATGTTCGTATGGCTGACTGATCCCACATAAGCCTCACTGTGTAACACCGCATCGTATGTTGACATCACAGCCAAGACTGACACTTATGTCGGCTTTCTGTCTTCCCAAGCGTTGGAACGTTTACTTGAAAAGCGACCCATCGTTCTGCTTACTCTTGCGAAGCGTCTCATATCAATGTTATCGCCTCTGAGTGAGTACTATGCTTGCAATAATTAACGCTTACTGAACATTCCGATAGTCCTCCACATAGATGCCTCTCTGGACTGGATGCAGGTTGATGCTGGGCAAGTATTATGGAGGCCAGATGATGTCAGCGATAGTTTCTACATCGTCATTAACGGCCGTTTACGTGCAATTACCGAGTCGGAATCGGGTGGGGTCATGATTGTAGGTGAATATGGTCAGGGTGATACTGTAGGCGAACTGGACGTTATCACCAGCTCACCCCGGCGAAACACTGTCCACGCCATTCGTGATACGGAACTTATTCGCATGCCTCAAACACTATTCAATGCTATCTCGGCTCGGTAAGCCTCATATAGTGCCGCTAGTCTTCAGATGTTAAAACTTTATTCTAGAAATCCTCAAACAACTGCTCAGTAAGCCAAGTCCCAATTTAGTTTATGACAGACTTAACCTAGAGCAGGCTTCTCCGAATGATTGCTTCACGCGTACGGGACGAAGTCGACTCGCGCGTATCAGTTCAAGCCAGAAATTCCGGGCCAGATCTTGGTCACAATAATACAAATTTGAAGACAGTAGCAATTCTCCCTGTCTCCAGGAACGTCCCTATCGATGCATTTGCTCGCAAACTCCAGACAGCACTCGAAGGCATCGGTGCCTCTACTTCCTTCCTCAATCAAGCATCCATTTCAAGCCACTTGGGTCGACACGCCTTTACCCGGATGGGAAAGCTCAAGGTGATTTAATATCTGAAATATTGAGAGAGCCCTCGCTGAAACAAATTGCAGTCAGCTGGCTGGCTTGCCGACCAGGAGCAGAAATATCGCACGGTTCTTTACGTCGCTGATTCACCTGTCAACAGCTCTTGGACACAGACATGCATACGGCAGGCTGACTGTGTCATGATCGTGGGGATGGGGGATGATGTTGGCTTGGGAGAATACGAGAGATTGTTGCTGTCGATGAAGACAACGGCTCGTAAAGAACTCATACTCCTGCATCCGGATCGCTCTGTTACTCCCGGCTATACTCGTGAATGGTTGAAGGTTAGTAATTCGACGTTCATGTTTTGTGATCCACTCTAAAGGTATGTAGAGTCGGCCGTGGATTCATCGACATGCCCATGTCGAACTTCCTGTAGGTCCCGCCGAATATTTTTAGACGGACTGATGGTCTAAGCGCGCGTGTAGGGTCTAGTTCTACCCATGCCTAAAGCAGCTGCTGTCCCCAAAGACCCTGACGCTGTGATTGCGCTCAAGAATCTCAAGGACAAAGTGCAAAGCGGTATCCAGAAATATCGAGGAAATACATCAGATCTTCGTCCCCAACGATTACCTCATACCAATGATTTTGCTCGCCTCGCCAGAAGAATTTGTGGAAAGTCTATCGGGTTGGTCTTAGGTGGCGGTGGAGCTCGTGGGATTGCCCATCTGGTATGATTTTTATGCGCGTCCTATAATTGTAGTACTGACTCCTCTTTAGGGCCTTATCCGAGCACTTGAAGAATATGAGATTCCAATTGACCACATTGCAGGTTAGATTTGATCGTTCCTCATATTGGCTGTACCTGTATCTGACGCATGAACGCGTGAACCCAGGCACCAGCATAGGCTCATTCATAGGCGGGCTGTACGCAAAGGAGGGAGACTTAATCTCCGCTTCCGGTCGCGCAAAGCAATTCAGTGGCAGGATGGGTAATATTTGGCGAATACTCTCTGATGTCACATACCCTATCGTCGCATATACCACGGTATGGTGACAATCCGTCATTTCCTGTGCAATCTTCCTATAATTAACTATGTAATCTCTAGGGCCACGAATTCAATAGAGCCATATATAAGGTATAGAATCTGCTAGCTCGAGACATTGCTTCATTGACCGCTTATAGGCATTTTACGATCTTCACATAGAGGACATGTGGTTGCCCTACTTCTGCAACACTACGAACATCATCACATCTCGGATGGAGCTTCATGAGACGGGCTATGCATGGAGGTTTATTCGTGAGTTTTCTAGCCACCACAGGGACATTGCCCTAATCAATTCGTTCGAACAGGTGCATCTATGACATTAGTTGGCCTGTTACCTCCCCTTTGCGATAACGGGAACCTTTTGGTTGACGGTGGCTACAGTAAGGATGGAAAAATAACAGAAAAATCCAGTTTTAACATCTTTTCATTTGAAGTTGATAATCTCCCTGTCTCAGCTATGTTTTCCATGGGTGCCAGTGAAGTGTTTGCCTGTGACGTTGGTGGCGTAAGTCCCCAATTTCTCCCGTACCAAGTTAGACTAATATCGTGCGGCTTTAGCTTGATGACAACTCTCCTCGTAACTTTGGCGACACGATCTCTGGATGGTGGCTCTTGTTGAATAGATGGAATCCTTTTTCGAATGCGAGGCATGTTCCAGCAATCACAGAGATCCAGAGTCGCCTTGCCTAGTTCGTGTGCCATTGAATTGTATACTTTCACTTTTAACGATGTTTTAGTGTTTCGAGCGTCAAGACACTCGAGGACGCCAAGGTAGCAAAGGACTGTATTTACATTCAAATGCCTGTGCATGAAGTATACCTTTCATTTCTCTTATTTTATGCTACTCCTGCTGAATATATTGATTTTAGTATGGTACCCTTCAGTTCGGGAAGTTCGAAGAGATCAATCAGAAGGGTTATTTGGCGGCTTTGGAGGTCCTCAAGAAATTAGAGGAAGAAAATAGGCTTCCGTCGCTATTTATCGATGGGAAGGCGACGAGCGATGGCAGGCCTGGGAAGAGGGGACGCAGTGTTCGAAGGAACTCTGTATAACTTTCTTCCAAGTTGTTTCTTCCCATTTCTCATTCTCGTTTATATCTCAACGCTGGACAATTAACTGCACTATTTCGCATTTGCATTTCTGGCACGCTCATGTATCAATTACCAATCACTGGAAACCATCCGTTCTCAAAATATCTTTCAAATAGACTCGTAAATACTATCATGAGCTTGCTTTCAAAAGGGGGGGATTATGTAAATGAGATATCGGCTATCGGGCCGGACACACGACAACATTTCCTTCTTGACTTGTAGTATACGTCAGATGACGACCTCTATGACCTCTGAACTTGACCACGCTACATCACAGTCCACCGAATCCCTCGTTGACGTGAGCCTATTGAAGGAGATCGCACGGAAGGCACTAATCGATTCATTGAACTCGGTCTGTCACGTCATACCAGTACAACTAACTGTTCAACCTGAAGACGAACCCTTCCAAAATAATCTATAGGTTAACGGGGCAAAGACTCTCGTCTTGGATGCATCATTAGCAGGACCGCTTGGCCTCATAACTGAGGTGTCACTTCTCAAGGTAAATCTGTTCTTCGTTCATCTCAATTTGCACCCCAGGATCAATCAGTCGACGCGTAGCATCATGGTGTAGATAAGATGTTCTGGCTGGAACCCGGTGCACTCTCCTCAACGACGACCAATATCGTCTACTTGTGTCGACCAATGATAAATCATGTCAGAATTATTGCCGGTATGTCCATGCCGTGCAGCTATGTCCGTCTATGTTGACTTTTGAGTAGACCACATTAAACGACATACGAAAGAATCGCGAAAACATATCTACACGCTTCTCCTCGTACCACGGGTCTCTACTCTTGTGAAACAGATACTGGAGGAAGAAGGTGTCCTCGGAGACATCACGATTTCGTCGTACAATCTCCAATTTATACCGTTGGCGGATGATGTTGTTTCACTGGAGTACGACGATGCCTTCAAAGATTTATGGGTGGTGCGCACATATTGTCATCTCTGTCAATATCTGTTAAGAATATTTTAGGATGGAGACGAAACAGCGATATACGATTCAACACAGGCCTTGATTACTCTCCAGAAACTGTATGGATTATTCCCTCGTGTAGTTGGGAAAGGAGATGCTGCCGCAGTGTGTATTACTGCTAATATACTGTTTCTCGACTCTGAAGATGTCACTAGCGCTTGGTAACTTTGTTGACCCGTGAAATTCCCAAAGCGTCTAGCTCCCTACCGGATACACTTTCTACCCCGTCCGAGAAGATTGATTCGCTAATAGTACTCGATCGGCGCGTGGATATGATCACACCTTTTCTGACACAACTCACCTATGAAGGCCTTATTGACGAGCTCATTGGTATCAAGAACTGTACGTCTCGATTGACGGTCTCATTGGCTGGCGAACTGACAAAAAAGCTAAGCACATGTCGAACTTCCGGCTTCTCTGTTGTCACCACCGACCTCTCAAGCGGCCAATCCTAATGCGCCTGGCGCTTCCACCTCACCTCCGTCGTCAAATGTACCAGTATCCACTCTGAAGAAAGATGCTAAAAAGAAGCATCACCTGACAACATCGACAGACCCTCTCTTCGAGTATCTCAGAGACCTAAATTTTTCTTCAGTTGGAAAGAGACTCAATACTGTGGCTCGCCGACTAGACGAGGATTACAAGGTAAGCAAATCCATCATCACCTGCTGTGGTGTTTGCAACTCATCTATTATAGGTAAATCTTCAGTCAAAGACTGTTGCTCAGTTACGTGATTTTGTTGGGAAACTGGGGGGTTTACAAACGGAGCATCAAGCTTTGCGACTTCGTATGTGTCTTGATCTCCGATTCAGATTCAAATGTATACGCAAAATTAGATACTGGTCTATCGGAGTTGCTCGTCCCTTTGACGCGGACAGAACAGTTCAACAGATCCTTGGAGATTCAGCAGAGTAAGCTTCTATCCCCTTTATATCGCTCCTTCCATCTAATAGTTTATAGATCTCCTCGCTTCCTACGAAGTATCTGCACAGGTTACTGCTATCGAAGAAATGATTGCAGAGGGTGCAGATATGCAAGTAGTTGTAAGGTTACTCTGCCTTGCAAGCATCACAGCTGGTGGCATCAAAGCGAAGTCACTAGAAAATCTCAAACGCGAGATATTACAGGTAACTTCAGCGCTTTGAGTATGCATCCTAAAATGAATGTTTGATATTACAGGCCTATGGGTATCATTATCTTCCGTTACTATTATCACTGGGATCGCCGTCTCTCGGTCTAATGGTACCAAATCCCCTGCCGCCTTCAGCACCTTCCAATATGTCGGCCCTGAGATACCCCTTCACGACGCTCCGCAAGTCACTCCGTCTCCTCATTGATGATACCCCGGAAGGAATTGATGAAGTAGAAAATGACATAAGTTTCACGTATTCCGGCTACGCGCCCATTAGCATCCGCCTGGTACAATGTGTTGCTCAGAAGGGAGGCGTGATTAGTAATCCTGTGGAGAAAGCTGCCAATGATACCAGTGCTAAACATACTCTACCGGAAAAAATGCAGGCTCACCCCATTCTGGGCTGGAAGGGATTTGAAGACGTTGTGGCCTCTATACCCGGAGAAACAATCGACGTTGTGCAAAAGGGTGTAGCCGGACGATCGCCTGCCGTTGCTCCGTTACGTGAGTGCTTATCCGCTCTCCTTTTGGAGTGAAGCTTGACCTTGGATAGTACAATCATCAGAAAAATCCACCATCACCGTAGTTTTTTTCTTGGGCGGCTGCACCTACACAGAGATTGCCGCTTTGAGATGGGTTGGGCGACAACACCAAGGTAACCTCTTTCTCCTTCGGGTAATATTGTTTTTGCTGATTGTTCGCGAATTCAGGTCGAAAAATCCTGATCGCCACAACGGGGATTATTACTGGTGCGAGCATTATTGGCAGCATTTCTGGCGTCAAATCGTCTCCTGGAGGCTTCAGGACTGCTGTGATTTGACCGGTCGATGTGTGAACCATAACGCAGTTGTTTGGTCACTTGGTGGCGACACTAGTGCTGATCTAGATAGATCTACAGCGGTTCCCACGCATTATGTTACTAGAGCCTCTGAACGTGTAACTATTTCTCAAGCTCTTTGCTGAGAAATAGTACGGTTTGATTGTGGTCTTGCATAGGACCCGGCACGCGTTTCTTTTACTGTTTGGTTTCCTACGCGACAAGGACCCCGAACACACGGTCAACGCCACTGGCAGGCACAAATGAACTTAAAAGGAAGGTTGAATGCCGTTATAGGTTATGTGTTGTGGTACAAGATCCCTGGCTCTCGAATGCGCCTCAGGAAGAACTGAAAAAAGACGATTGAGCGAGCCCTATCTTCCTAGGCATGGCTGGCCCGATATCTGTTTTGATGCGCTTGGACCACTGATCTTACGCTAATTACGTTCAAAATTGTGCAAGAGCTGTATGTCATTGGATTCCGGCAGCTTAATCTGGGCATCCTCGAGGTAGATGTTCCTAAAGTATGTTCACAATAAGTTCTCGAAATTCCCCGCTTTCTAATGGGGTGATCGGGGGTCAGTTGCCTTTGATCGAAGCCTGTCAGGCGAATACTTTCACTGGATATAAGTTCCGCTTGAACTAAAATGAGGCTCTGAACTTCCTTATTTCGTCATTCGACCACCCACATTGCCCCTGGTCGCATTTTCGTCTGTCTAAACTGAAGTAAGCGGCATCCCTATTTCTTTAAGGTTGAGAGTTCATTACCCTCTTTGTGCTTTTATTTGTGTTAGCGCCAAGTCCATACAAATTCGCGAGATTCAGCTTACTGCCAGACTGTGCATTGAAAATTCCGTCGTCCCTTTTTATTTGATCCCTGAGCATCTTTGAAGATGGCCCCAAGAACTACGACGAAGGCTGCGGCGGAAAAACCGCCCAAGAAGAGTATGCATCTTACCCAGCACGCCACCGCGCAAGTTCCCTCAGTGTAAGGCGTTAACTTTAATTTCCAGACAAGTCACCTGGGGTGGGAAGGAAGAAACTCACCGCGTTCAATAAATTCATGGTATGTCGCTCTTGTTGTGCGAATGTCTTGCTGTTTTTGTGATTTTTTTCTCGGTCTTACTAGCAAACAGAGATGGCCCGTCTGAGAGACGAACAACCTGACATCAGTCATCAGGAGAGGTATTTGCCATTAAACCTCGTACATGCGCCGATTAGCCCATCTTATGGCAGGTTTAAAGCAGCTACAGCAAATTGGAAAACGGCGAAAGAGAAGGCTTCTTAAAGTTGATGCTGTCGAGCTCGTATTATTCCCTCTACCTGTCCAGCCTGATCGATGGTCTCCTTTCTGTGCGCGCTGCATATCACCATGATACGTCACTCTGACCATTTTGCTTTTGACTCACGGTTGATTTATGTGACAATAAATCCTATGTCAAATTTAATACGTCCAACCACCGTCCTTTGCGAGTTTGCGATATGGCTCGTGGCATCTCCTCCTAGCTGAGAACAAGATGCCAACTCTGGTCCAGAATCAGTCCAATGTCATACTGGCCGAGCATGCCATGAGTAAGCTTACAGATTACTCTCACAGTTAGAGTAGCCTGAAATTGACGGCTTTCTAACTTGGTAAGCTCCGATCATCTTGGGTACTTCACAAATTAGCGCATAATGATCCCTTGTAATGTAGTTTGCTAAGAAAAAATTATCACGACTCGGAATAAGTGAGGTCAAACTTCCATCATTCGTTTTGATGAAATTGCTATCAATGCGCCAACCGCGACTCACGACGCGCGAGCACTGATGAGAACATCCACCCTCATGGCACGGAGTAAAATGCCTACAGGCGTAAAAAGTTTGTATCAGAGTTTCTGCTGTGATACCGCTTGTAATTACTAGTTCCGCCTCCTAATTTGACGCGCCAGAACGATTTAGAAACGCGTTCATTGATTATTTAATGATGCCATTCACATGACCGCCTCGTGACGATGTCGCAGGCATCTTGCCCCTGTCAAATGTGACGGTACTTGACGCAAGATATCCTCGTTCCGCTCCCTCAGGCCTCAGACTTTGCTCTGTATCTCTATTCATCTTTCTTATCTTTTACCACCACTGCTTTCCCTTTTGCTTTTCCGTCATCGATCTTGTACAGTTATCTTCTACTGCGTCGAAACAGCATCCTCACTTTTCGTGGCCAATGAGCCAGACACATGTTATTGATGACGAGGAACCACAAGTGTTCCATTTCGACCCGTGCGATGAATCAGATTTGCTTCGTGTCTCTGCCTCGAATCTTGTTTCTGTACGAGGAAATTTTATCACTCTTGAGCCAACTCCTCAACTATCTTCTCACGATGCAACGCCCACATCTGAGGAGACATTGGGAGACGTAGAGGTGACCGGAAGGGGGAAAGGTGTAGCGAGGACACTTCCTATCCCCGTCCCCGTGGTTGTTGCTAGTGATCTGTTCGATATGCATTCTGCATCCATGCCGTCGACAAGCCGTGGTTCGAGCCACTCATCAAATGTACTGATCCCTCTGATCCCTTCATATTTCGACCACTATACTTTATATAGCAATGCACAGCACCAGCAAGTTTTTCTCATCCACGAGGACCTTGGAAGCGCGAACATGGAATCATACACGGAGTCACTATCCAAGGGGAAGGAGAGAGAGTCACCACCTGTCTTGCCTCCCTTAACTTTCTCACCTACAGAATTTTACGCTCCATCGACGTCGTCGTCCTGCGGTTCGCCCTCGTTTGGCCCCTCTTCCTATACTTCAAGCACCCTCCAGCTGAATACTGAATCTCAGGAACCCACTTCCACCCTTTCTGCCTCCCCTGCGCACCAAATTCCTTTATTGAATCCAAGTGTACACCGACCTCGATCGCTTTCCAGCATTTCCGTTCAACCCACCCGTTCCCTCACGGCCCCCTCCATGTCTCAGCTCAGGTCGAGACTAACCCCGTCACGTTCCTCCAACAATCTTGCACGCAAACTTCTCAAGAAGCCAGCAGAGTCGGAACCCTTTCGTCCCAATCATACTTCAGTTCGACCTTTTACCGGCTCCGAAGCATTCAACGGGGGTAACAATGCTTCTGGTATCTGGCGCACCGGGATGAAAGTCGATGAATTGGACGCCACATTCTCGAGATTATTAGATTCCCAGCTGCAGGATGACAATTTGAAATCGTCAAGTATAATCTTTAATCATACGATTTTGAAACACAAGGGACGCTCACACTCCTCACCATTCCCACTATCGGCACTGGATTTCATCCCATCTTCAACACCAGATATTTTTACTCCGATCCCTCTAATCGTGAAGAACTATTTCGACGAGGTATTTCCTAGGGAACTTCGCTTGCACGTCTTCGAGGCTTTGGTAACCTTGCACGAGGCAGATCATTTGCGTGCAATTAGGCAAGGTCGATGGAGCGTGGCAAGAGCCTCATCGTCCAGAAACAGATGGGTTGGGCGCGACGGAGGCGTCCGGGAAATCGTGAAGCTTAGCAGGGTAAGTCCTGCCTGGCACATGGTGGGTTTGCACTGCAACAACCGATTACGATTCTTAGGTATCCAAATCCTGGCAAGCGCTTGCTTTTGATGGACAATTGTGGGTCGGCCTTGATCTTCACTCATTTCCTGACATGGTTGAATCTCTCATCCTTCGTTTTACGGCCATCGGCGGCCAATGTATCCGGACTATAGACATCTCGGGCAACACTCAGATATCCGCGGCAACTCTTCTAGATATATCTGACCACCTTTGCGTCAGCTCTGACATAGAATCACTTTGTTATACCCAACTCACCACCATCAATCTACGAGGCTGCTCAGCTCTGACAACTCGCTCACTCCATCATCTCCTATTCCGTTCTCGGTCTCTACAGAAGCTGTGCGTCAAGGGACTCAAGGCTGTCACTAACACCACCTGCAGTATTCTTTCGACTTATAACCCTCAGCTTGTCTCCCTGGATATCAGCAGATGCACCAATATGGATGCACGGGGGATTGAAAGTATGGCAACCACTGCTTTAAACCGAGGAGATCATTTGCTACTCAAGGAGCTCAGGATGACTGGCCTTAGGAATATAGACGACGACATGATGGCTGCATTGGGCAGGGCTGCACCGTATTTGGAAATCTTGGACCTTAGCTATGCGCGACAATTACACAACTCTGCCGTGGATGCCTTTGTTGCCTGTGGCATGGGTGAAGACACTGGTTCAAAGACTGTCCTTGTCCCCCCGAGGGACCTTGGTCGCTTAGATTCAAACGAACTCCGGACAAGACGACGAGCAACTCGCCTGCGTCACCTGTCGCTCTCCTATTGTATCCTTCTCACAGACGATGCTTGCTCCAACCTAACGTTTTCTGTTCCGGATCTTGAGTTTCTGGAGCTCGGTGGTATTGGATCCGATCTCAAAGACGACGGCCTGATTCGTCTCTTCAACTCCACGCCGTACATCCGCCGTATCGACCTTGAAGATGCCTCCCAGATCACCGACGCTGTTCTAGCTGCCCTCACGCCGAACCGCAATGGAGTACAGCCTCACCTTGCCAATGTCGTGCCGGAGCCCGGCCATGCACTGGAGCAGCTGGTCATTTCTTCTGCCGTCAATCTCACTAACGAGGCCCTACTTAATCTGGTTCGGGGATGCGCGCACTTGAAACACCTCGAGGCGGATAACACACACATCAACAGCACCGTGCTCAAGGAGTTCGTGCGTTCACGACATCAGCGTGGGATGGTCAACGCTAAAGTGAATGTGGTGGATTGCCGTGGCGTGACAGAGAACACTGTGAAAGACCTCGCAGGGATGACACGACCGCGTCTAGGATGGCGTGCGTACGAGGCCCGGAAACTTATGTTCCTTGACGCGAGAGACGGACACGCCGACGAGCTGAAAGTCGGCCAGGACGAGTGCGATGAGAAGCGCGTGGTGCTGAAATCGTTTTATTCGTGGCAGACGGCGGATAATGTCAAGGGTGTTAGGGAGAAGAGGCGTAGGTCGAAGCGAGGGTTGGGAGATAACGGCGATTCTGAGACCGATGATGGACTGGGGCGCTCACTGCGGTGGTGGTCTCCTGGAGGACGAAGAACGCCACGGATTTCGGGTAGGAATTCCCCTTTGAATTTTGCTGAAATGAACAGCGATGGATGTAGAGTGATGTAACATTGTTCCCATTGTGAGACTGACTATATCTTTGTTTTACCATTTTCGCTCTGATCTCTCCAGGTGCAAATTGTGTATTTTTATGTTGCCCCACTCATTACGATTTACGACTCTTGTACCGCTTGTACCATCCTACACACAATTATATAAATCTCTTGTACATATACTACTTTTGCATTGTATACAATGACAATCCGGATGCGTAATATTTACACCTCTAGTTCAAGCCATCCAATGAAGACCAATATAGCTGATTAGGCCAAGGATTTTCTATGCTTCTTCTTTGCCTTCTTTGCCCTTTTCACGGACCTAGAGCTCGATTGAGCACCCGGCGCCGGTGTTCCGGCAGCCGAGTCAGTCGTCACAGAATCGTCCACCGTCCGGTTCTTATTTTGTCGCGTATCTGGCGTTGATGACCTACTTGGCGATCCAGACACCGGCGTAGAAGCCGGTGTGTCGTCACCATAACCTAGAGGAAGTCAGCCTACAGCCATCTGACTTGAGAGTGGCGTACCTGCGAACGGATCGATAACAGGTCTTCTTCGTTTGTTGCCGTCTCTTGACTTTGAATGGTCGGTTGTGGAAACGACTTCTTTGGCCTTCCCCTTTGCATTCTTCGTGGGTTCGGAGGTTGAGGTATCGACGTTCATTTTGTTGTCGCCGTCAAAGACCTCTAGTACTTCGTCTTCGCTCTCTTTGGCATCTTGTTCCTTGAGCTTCTTTTCGTACAGCTGCCGTTCGAGCATCTTGCTTGTATACTTGGTTTGTACTTGAACGGATGACGAAGGGCCAGGGGCTTCCTCTGTTGGGGGCTTCGCGTATGCTGCCTGAGTGATAGCATGTTTGATGAACCTTTGTGCAGCATCCTTGTCTAATCCTGTCCGTTCTGTTGCAAAGTCAGGGTTAACGCATCAACCTCCATGCATACAGGGTAGTATTAGGACACATACTCTGTAGAAGGTTCTCGGCAGCAGATATCTTATTAAAATACTGCTTTACTCGTTCCTATGATAGAGACTGTATGAGTCGGGAAGGGGCATCTGATAATTATCAACTTGGGCATAGCTTACTAGTTCTGAGACGACAGGGTGGGTTTTCGGATCGATACCCCTCGATTTGAGATAGACTGTGCATCAAATTAGAATGTATGAGCGGGAGTAATGATTGACATACTGAATACGAGATCATAGACCAAGTAGGGTAAGACAGTTTGGAGCTTGGCTTGCTGGATGGGTTCGAGGCCGACGATCGTTTCGGGCAGAGTCTGAGCAAAGAGGGGTTCCAGGACTACCTCAAGTTCGTCGAATGAAGCCGAGAGAGTGGCTAGTTTGCCTTTTGCTCGTTCCGTCGGAGTGGCCATGACTATTGGAGATGATGGGGAAACTGCGCGTCAAAATCAAAAAATTCAGACGGAACCAAAACGGTGAAACAACTGTAAACACCTCCTTGCCATGGTGCGTCATCCTTGCACGTTGAAGGGGCTGAATACGAACTGACACTCTGTTTAATCGACAGTCCTCGGAGCTGAGATACACAGCAAATACACAGCTGGAGCATCGTGCGTCAATTTGTCCGGTCCATCTCCAAAAACTAACATATTGCCTCTAAAAGTTCATGCCCGTTACACTGGTACCGGTATGTCTCTCCACCTTCTTACGCGGCTGTGAGCTCAAAAGGCTACCAGGACATGCGGACTTGACGAAATAGTACGTTGCATTCATGTTGTGTGGCCAAGGACAATGTCTAAACTTATTTAAAAAGCGACTGGATTACTCATCAGCACCGGGACAGTTTGGCCTCCGTCGTTGGCCACCCGACACTCACATCATATCTAGCTATAGCAGATGGCGAAGCAATAGGACGTGTCAAATTCGAGATGACAGAGGTCGGTTTAGTTTAAATTTCTCAGGGACATGTGGAGTGTGACCCGCCTGATCACAGCGAATGTTGCAACCATGCGGACCGCCCCCGCGCAAGGATGACGACTGAGGATGCTGTACAGTAGTATGACAATACAATGTTGTGATGATGCTAGCTGGCATCTGACATTGCTGACGGAAGGACCGGTGTGAACGTATGTAGGATGGAAAGATGATCGGAAGATATTTTCGATCATAGACCCGCTCACTCATCCCTCCCTAATGGATTTGGCCCCATAACCGGGGTTCACTCTTTGTATAACTGTCCGCTTACTTCTTCCAGAGCTCTCACCCTCTTAAGTCCCGCTGCTTGGCCGAAGGCTCTCCATTGTCCGTTAGACCCCTCGTGAACTGCACAAAGGCTCTGCCGTCTGGCCCATCGACCATAGCTAAAGTATATAATCAAGTTCTCTGACAATGGCCATGGCGACATATCGCCCGCGTTCGCGGATTGCAGCATCCAGACTGGAACCTTCTCTTTCTGCACCTCCAGGGTCAGGCCACTACACTCTTAAGCGCATATCGTATATTTCCGAACTCCCGGGTCCAGAATCCTTTGCCCCTCGTCCACGCTCAATCTTGCGATCAGCCTCTTTCACTATGGGTCTCGGGTTCAAAGATAAAGAGAAGGGGAAGGAGAGGGCGAAAGACCGGTCAAAGGTGGCTGCACCCACTCCTCCGCTCGCTTCCACTTCAGTAAAGGACAAGCCTACGACCTCACATGGCCTGTTCTCGTCTCTGACCAAGTCGAAAGGATTGAAGAAGAAGCGATCCCTGTCGTCTCTTCTTGACGAATCGTCTTCCACCTCGCCATCCGCACGACCTAGCGCTCCTCCAGCCACCCGAGCACGCTCCTCAGACGCAGCGTCTACTCTTTCTTCTGTTCCCACCGTGTCTAAAGAGAAGCAGTTGAGCCCCGAAAAGCAGCGCTTGGAGGAGTGCAGACAAATGCACCTCCGCCCTCTTCCTCCAAAGCCAATTCGTTCAAAACCGAAGAACCGTTGGCAGAAACGATTTAATATGAGGATACACCGGGACTATAGTGCTTGTTATATGCAAGCTTACGATTCCATTCCTCTGGAGAAGTGTGTTTAGCTCATTGTCTTAAACTCTCTATTCACCCGTCATTTTAGTGATCGTCAAACCGGCCTCTTGTTGCGCCGGCTGAATCCTCTTCCGAATCCCTCCTTCTACGACTTTACTGGCGAGGAACCGCTCTCTGTACTTGATTTGGGATGCGGGGCTGGGCATTGGGTCCTGGAAGCGGCCAATTACTGGAAACAAGCCATCGTAACCGGAGTTGACATAGTAGACATCTTCCTGCCCCAAGCCCGCGACCACCATCAAATTGATTTCGTCCAGGGGAATTTGTATGTTCATTATCTCATTAACGTTATAATCATCTCTAACATTGATCGATCTAGCCTCATTATACCATGGCCCTTTCAGGACAAGTCCTTCGACTTTGTGCGACTGGCAAATCTGTCTCTCTGCATTCCGTACGACAAATGGGAGCCGATCCTATCCGAAATACATCGGGTACTCAGGATCAACGGCAGGTTTGAGCTGATCGACGACCAAATTATCTTTCCCTATGCTCCAGCACCCGTCTCGAGGCCTGCATACGGAGTGGAAGAAGACGAGGACGATGCGGCGTCCATAAATACCGACTCGACGTTGGTCAGTGACGGAGATATATCCTCTTCATTACAGCACACTCGGAGACAGTCATCAATATCAACCTCTCCCGCCGATTCACACAACAGTGTCTCGCAGCAACTTCCTTTCCCGACATTGTCGATCGCCGACCTCCCTACTCCACCAACCTCTGGGCTTACCATCGAATCTGTCGACACGATACAGAAATCTCATTTGGATTGGAACGCCGATGCGGCCGCCTCGAGAGATATCGAGACGGTGTTTCAGAAAATGCTCCATAAGAAATTCGGTATCCATTCACAGCCATCCGAGTTCATTCCCGATGTCATACAGCACGTATTTGGCAATGTGGAGAAATCGAGCTATCATCTAAAGTTGGCACCGAAAGACGCGCACAAGGAATTCGGTACTGAAGCGAACGGGCTGGGTAGCTTGGAGAGGAACTCACCCGAGACAAAGAAGTCGAGTCGGAGCAAATGGTTCCATCCCGGCCCCGACAAGGAGGAGAAGAAACGTACGAAGAAGATCAGCAAGCCATCGACTCCAATTTCGACGAGAACGTCTTCTCCTGCATTGGATACCCCTATTCCTGAAGGTCTCAATGGGAAAGCAGCCGGTCGACTTGGCATTACAAGTGACATGACGGTGTCAATATCTCGCGTTCCGGAAAACGTTAGTGCGAAAGCCGCACACAAGCTGGGCATCCCAATGTCCAGCGAACGCGCGACTGAAATACCGATACCATCTTGCAAGACAATTATGTCTCCCGATACGTCAGATGATACTCCTTTCCCTTCCCCTTCGCCGTCCCCCGCTCCGACCCCTGCCCCTGCCCCATCTACTGCTCCGACTCCTGCCCCTGCCCCATCTTCTCCCGAAGACAACAGGCAGAGCATCATTAGCTTCTCAGCTTCTTCAGGCGACAGCAAGCTCAGTGCTAAGGCAGCAAACCGTCTTGGGATATCTTACTCTGAACTTGGTGAAGCAACAGCGCTGGCAAAGGCATCCACACGTCGTCCCGTTTCGTCTTCGTCAACTCTTGTTACTGGCCCTACAGCCCCCGTTCAGTCGCCCGGCCTCATCGTCTGGCCTAACCGATTTATTCCAATGTCCCCCGAAGAGCTCGAGATGCACGCACTCAAAAACGTGCACATGCTCGTTGGATGTAAACCTGCCCTTATGGAATTTATTGGGACCTTCCTCGATGAAGACGGGAAGAGAATAGCGAGCGACGAGGACTTTGAGGCAAACCTTTGGCACTACGAATGGTGAGCTGTCTTCTTCACGAAATGACCCGCCACCTGGCTAACCTCAACGTACAGCTTCCGCCGACGTCGCCTTAACTGGCCCGCTGACATCCCGTCAGACTGGGAAGCGGACGCTGATGTAGATGATCCAGAATCCACCTCCGCACCCACCTCGAAACCCGGCGCTGACACGCCGGCTAGTGCTAAATCAGCAACCCCCCGTAACCAGACGCCCCTGTCATCTCTGCCTGAAAGTGCCTCCTCGCCGCTCGACAAGATCGATGAGCTGACGCACGTCAGGACAATACGCGTGTTCGAGGCTGTTAAGGCGGAAGAGTACACACTTTCGACAATGAAGAACCCTCGCTCGCCACCTCCGAGCCCTCAGCGGTAGACCCCTCCGATATGCATATGAATATGACCCATGCTTTATGACTTATGACTTACGACTTATCCAGCATTGTATCATTAGAGCATTTCATGTTGATCACTCTACAAATTGTTAATCGTTGTTCTTTATATTTATATATCATTGTCACATACGCATTCTGTCTTTGTTTATAGGTAATTGATTAGTATACACAACTTTTTGTTTCATCATTGTATGTACTTGTATTAGATAGTTGCAAAGCAGACCAAGTTTCAGAATTCCAAACAACCACATCAAAAGCCACTTTGATCCTTACACCGTTCATCATGGCGCGTCGCCCTGATTAAGAAAGTCACGTGAATCAGCTTACGCGTTAGCCATCAAAGAGTTGATCAATGAAGTGGAGGGCGCTCGGCTGACCAACCGAGATCAAGACTCTATACCTGTCTTTTTCTTTCTCGGAAAGTGAGGCGACACTTGAAATGTCGGAAGTGTTCGTGGAAACATTTACGCATTTGAAGGACAAGCCAAAGGCTGATCGCGCTCTGCCAATGCTCCAAAAGATCGCCTCTCTTGTCAAACCAATTATGCGAAAGCATAGCTGGAAGCTTCCCGTCCTTGCTGAATTCTTTCCTGACAACGCTAATCTACTTGGTAAGCTGAAGATTTTTCTACGTGTAAATAGTCATTAACGCGCGTTAATAGGCCTGAGTACGTGCTTAGAATATTCTCTAACCATTGAATTGATTCTCGACGCATAGACGTCGACGGCGGACGCAAGATATGTATACGATTGCGTCCAGCACATGCGCCAGATACATTCTACGATGAAGACGATCTTGTGCAAACCATGCTACACGAGGTCAGAAAGAGCGATGCTCACTGATCTACGCTGACTTACTCATATATATCCCTTTCAGCTTACACACAATGTTCACGGTCCGCATAATGACAGGTTCTACCAGTATCTTTCCGGACTTCAGGACGAGTATGATGCCTTACAGCGGTCAGGCTACGCTGGCGAAGGTTTATTCTCAAAGGGACATCGTCTAGGCGCCAATGTATCGCATAACCTACCACCCCATTTGGCTCGCGCCAAAGCTCTCGAAGCTGCTGAAAAGCGAAAGCAGACCTCACGAGTACTCGGCAGTGGTGGCCGTCTGGGTGGCAGGATCAATACCAAGGGTTTGAGTTCCCGGGAACTTGCTGCTCAGGTGACTGTCCTTGTTCTTCTTGGCTGCGAATTATGGCTCACAAAGAATTTTCTATGAGGCCGCTGAATGTAGAGCACGCGATGAGAAATCGTGCGCGTCTGGTGCTCTAGCTGATCTCGAAGCCGCAAAAGCTGTCAAAGATAGTATTGAGGATCATGTTATTGACCTCACCTTGACCGATTCAGACTCTGAAGGAACAACAGCTGTCATTAACCACAAAGCTCCAGTCGCTAGGCCGTCGAAAGCGCCTAATGCACAGACGAAACGCTCATTTTCCATAAGGTCAAGTCCTGCAAATGCGCCTCCTATAAATAACGCAACAGAGTCATCCAAACGTCGTAAAATCACTGCGAAATCTCAAGCCTCGTCAGGGTGGCCTTGTCCGACCTGTACGCTGCTAAACAGCTCAATGGCATTGCAGTGTGACGCATGTCTGACGACGAGACCACAAACCTATACTTCAGGTTGGGCATGTTTAACTTGCGGAGAATCTAATATACCCCATGAACGATGGATGTGCCAATCTTGCGGCGCTATAAAGACAAGTAGTTGATACTCCTGATTTTTCGGTGTATCCATCACAGCTATCAGTGGATGACAGTAGGCTAGTGTACGTATATTATAATGTAATCTGGAATATCTTGACATTCTCGACATCTTTGTCGACATCTTGTATAAACGATGCGTCTCGAGTGACAGACGGCAGCTCTCGTATGCGAAGAGATTCTCCTATAGGTTCTTAGTGACATGCGACGTCACAGATATATCTGAAAGCTTACGCTGAACTGCCTCGATAAACTGTGCAAGAGTCTGCTCATTCCGTACTGTCGTTGCAATGATTGCTACCTTTGGGCTACATTTCTCACAAGGCTGAAGAGCAAGAAGAAGAGCAGCCGTCAAAGCTGGAATGAGAGATGGATCAAATATCTGCGATCTCCTATCAATTCTCCAACTTTAAAAGAAAGGTGAAGAAGAACGGGGACTCACAATGTCCGCACCCACAATCAAGTTGGCATCAATTTTATCTGTCAAGAGCGACCTGAGAGGAGCTATGCGGTCGTTGTGCAATGCGTCAGACCAGTCCAAGAAACGGTATTGTATGTCTGAGGCTGAAGTTTTGTCTTAGTTGAAACCCAAGTAAGGCAGATGTCTTTTACAAGATTGTCAGCGAAACATACTACATGGCATCCGGAGGTTTTCTTGACATCTTTTGAGAACATTATCATTGACGTCTGTCAACCAAAGAGCATGGTGCGGCATTTCTTCTGAGAAGACTTGTTGCAGGCGCGCGAGTATAATCCCTAGAAATCCGATGCCCGATCCCAGCTCAAGGATTCTCTTACTTTTTATCATGTCTTCGAAGGTCACATAGAAACGGGTTCTCGTCCTTTAACATGGTGAAGAATCTCACCTGAGTGCCTAGTGAAAAATTCACACAGTACAAAACTAGCCAACCACGTTCGCATACCAGTAGTGCCACTCTCAATCGTGGTGCGTGACTCAAGTAAAGTAACAGTTTCCAAACGATCCAGAGATACACACTCTTCTATTGGAAGAGCACTAGTTATCGGCTGCCAGTAATGTGTGACATATGACGGAGATGGAGGTTTTTGGAGCGTTAAACCGCCAAGGCCCACTTGGTCTGCTTGTGTGGTTCCGGGCGCACTAAAGACCTAGTTGACAGAATCAGTCCTGGCGACAAAGTAAGTGGCGTACAGTCTTGATGATGGCAATAATCTTAAATAATGTTCATAAATTCGAGGATCGATCTCGACGTCCTGACGATTGCATTGTAGAGAAGATGAATTCATTCACGGTGAATACATGCCTCATCCTTTGTCATATTCTCTAAGTTATGAATGGCCCATTTCCAGAAAGTCAGTTGATATTGTTCGGAGGGTGGATATTGAAGGAAATGAGGGTCCAGTAAGATGCTTTCAAGAAGGAAATCATGAACGATAGCAAAACCCAGGTGGTCAGGAAAACTAGCCCCCTTGAGGGGAGTCAACGACGCATATGCACGTAAGATCTTGAAAAGCTGAGGCGCGAGAGACATTGAACGAACAAGTAAGTAGAGTGTTTCAATACTAACAGAAAGCAGAGTTGGCAAGCCGGCCATAAAGTAGAAACACGTGATGAGAATCCTTTAAATTTTTTCCAGCAGCGTGTTCAGCCATGTTCTCCTACTTTCGTCTTGTTCCTCGATGTGTCCGAACGTGTCCGCGACCATCTCTCCATCACTATGTTCAGTGTAATAACTCTCTGGCGCACTTGACACGTCGGCAATTTTCTGAACTCTCTCCCGAACCTCCTTCAGAGGACATCGATGACGGGGCTGTTGCTCCAGATCCCCTCGAAGAAATGTTCGAGGAATTTGAAAAGAAAGATAAAGGAGAGACGAGACAGCCCGAGACCTACAAGGAGTTCATGGCGGCTGCTGGCGAAAACTTCAGAATAGCTAATGGACCAAATAAATGGTTGGGTGGTCGAGTAGTTGAGTTCGTCTTACTCCCTTGTGTTTCGCTTACTAAAATGACCGACTTAATTTCAATTCTTTAGCCATTTCCAATGAATCCTTCTTTCAAACCACCACCACCTGTCTCGGACGCTATACGAACTGCTATTTACAGGAGCTACATGGCTGATCCTATCGCGAACGATGTTCGTGCGTTGTCGCAGAAATATCACCTTAGCTTGAAGCGTGTTGACGCAATCTTAAGACTCAAAGGGATGGAAGCGGATTGGGTCAAGGTTAGTCGCATGCCATAAGTCTTCCACCCCGCGCCGCGGTTGTGTTGTAATGATGATTCAAACGATTAGTCTTTAAGACATAACTTCATGGTTAACAATTTTCATTCATGACTTACTGAACCTATCAATCCATTGTAATGAATCCTGTTACTAATCGCTCCTTTTCTATAGGTATTCAAGGTTATCTTTCGAACGCCGAGCACTTTTTTACTAATTAATTCCCTTTGGTTGATTACTCTTCGCTTATCTAGAAGGTTAGTGATTGTCCCTTGTCCATATATACTCCCTATCTTCATGACGAGATCTTAAACATCATTCGCGAATTGGAAGACATCTGGTGCCTTACATCACTTAGATTCTGGTTATTCCCTTTACAACCCCATCTGATCTTTCATTACGATTCGACTGTTATTCAGCTGCTAATCCACTTTGTTCCAGGGCATACCCCTGCAAACTGGCTTCCGCAAAGGAATGGAGATGATCCTTGACGTCCCTCGGCAGACTGCGGAATCTAGTGCTCGGAGGACGGACGTACACGAAGCAGATATGCTCGAGCAGGACGAGAATCGCGACGCTGCTCGACAGCGTTACCAGCAACTATACTGGGAGTCCGTTCCTGAGGATGGCCGAGTAAGATGCTTCGTGTCTGTAGTTGTGATCGTGCCATTGAAAGTGATCTCCAGGAACCAATTGTGCCAGCGTCTTTGGAGCACGCTAAGGCGACAGCCAAACGATATGCTAAGATGCAGGAGGCTTATAAATCAAATCCTCATCTTATGCCTCGCGTGACGGATCCTACGACACAGACACCCGGGGAGAAGGTTCAAGTTATCGCGAAAACTGGGCGGCCGTCAATGAAGTTTGTCGATGTTCGTGGTCACTTCATCATGGTCAATGAACGTCTTAAGCGTATCGCCGAGTCGGAGCGGAGGGCTAAGATGGCTCCGAGGAGGTTAGTGAAGAAAGCTGAAAAGGCGAGGGAGGCAGCGAAGGAAGCTGAAGACATGAGAGAGGCAGTTGAGGAAGCTGACGACGCGAGGAGGGCAACAGACCGGAAGAGGTTCACGGTGCGAGGACAGCGAACAAGAAGAAGGTTGACGACGTGAGGAGGGCAAACAGGAATTAAGATTCGTGATTTATTTTTGTTTCCTTGTAATTATCACTACCTATACATAATGATCATTCACCTGTTGTGCCCTGTTCATTCATTGAGGATGGCTCGATGCTGGTATGTCACGAACTCATCGTGTTTCAGTTAAGCTTCGCCCTTAGCTACTGAAGATACTCCCAGGAGCCTTCTCTGTTTAAAAAGGCTTGTCCTTTGTCATCCGCAGCAAATCCCTCTTCGACAAGAGAAACTTTCTCATAGGTGGGTTTGTGAATTTAAGGATGTGAATGATCATATCTGAATCAGGACATAGTGTACACAGTACTTATGAGGATTTTATCACGCTTTTTCTCGAGGATGGAGAACTTAACGTGATCAAAGTGGCACGATTACTATATATGATAGAAATATTGCCTTATAGGGGAGAACAAAAGAGCACGACCTCTCAGATATTGCAAGATGACGAACGAGATTATTTTCTCTTGACATGAGCTAGAAAAACACCTATTCCTACCGTAGACCACGTCCTCGTCCTCTAAGTGCTCTTTGGGCTGTTCCTGGCGGTGCTTTCGGTCCGGAATTTGGCTATCAAAGAAAGGGTGATGATCCAGAAGTCAACTTACCACCCAGAGATATGGCACCTACCTGTTCGCTCTGGGGATTTCTCACTGTCTCGTCGACGCTGAGAATGAGACATGCTGCCTCCGCAGCGCTGCTGATAGCGTTCACTTTGACGAGACTGGGCTCCCAGACGAAGGCATCCATGTTGTCGCGTACGCCAGAAGCACCGTCAACGTCGACACCGAACCATTTGTCCCCAGCAGCATGTTTCATACGAAGCTTGTTGAGGATATCCGTGGAATCTAGGCCAGCGTTGTCACAAATCTGGCGGGGAATGATTTCGAGGGCTTTCGCAAACGCGGTCATGATGAGTTGCTGTTTGCCTGGGATCGACAGTGCGTGTTTTCGGATGTATGCAGAGAGTTCCATCTGAGATAAAACGTATACGTTAGGGTTAAGAACTATGTAAGATGCTGGCTGCGTACCTCAATGGCTCCGCCTCCTGCTACTACCTCTCCGTTTCTGACAGCACGTTTCACGACCATGATCGCATCGTGAAGACTCCTCTCGACCTCTTCAATGAACTGATCTGCACCACCACGCAAGACCAGGGTGCAAGTCTTTGCCTTGGGGCATTCTTCGAACAGATTGTAACGTTCACCGCCAATCTGCTTTTCCTCGAACGAACCACACGTGCCGAGATGCTCTCTGCCAATGTCGGAGCAAGTGGACTGGACAGAGCCTCCGACAGCCTGAACGACTCGTCGGAGATCAGCAGCAGCGACACGTCCAGCGCAGAAGATGTCACGATCGGCGAACCATTGTGTTGCGAGATCTCCAATGGGAAGTTTGCTGAGGACGACCTTTGCGCCCGTTTTTTCGATAGCTTGCAATTTCCTGTAAATGATTTCCCACTCGGCATCGACGATGGCTTGATAGTCAGCAACAGCCTCTACTCGGACTTCAGCGTTGTCTTTCTCCGCCTTCAACTCTAGCTCTACGTTGAGGCAGAGGATAAGAGGGTTTCTGAACGACTTGGGCTGTTGTTCGGCGCCGGCGTATGTGAAGGTTTTCTTAAAGGCGACTCCTCGGACAAGAAGAGAATCTTGCATGCCACCTCCAGCGACTTTCTTCACGCCGATCAATGATTCATCGAGATCGTCCTGGTCAAGACTCTGGACAGCGTCAACAACCATGTTGGAGAAAAAGGGTTTTTCAGAATGGATGAGTTTGGAGGACATCGACGTTGAAGCACATTTTAGTAGAAGTGAGCGGAATTTCCTGTGATCGAGTTAGTTATGACTACAGATACAAATACGACGGACGAACTCTGAGTCTGATTTGTCAATAGATACTTGGAGTTCCTTTATATGGTCGATAGCCTGTGAAATATTCTTGAAAACCGAGGAGACACGCTCCAATACGACACACATACCAACTGTGACGCTTTGCGGTACCCTTTCATGATGATGTGTGGGCTAACACCTTCCTCTATATACCCGCGAACCTCCTTCAGAAGCTGTGCAGCAAGCAGCACCACGCTCGTTGTTCCGTCACCAACTTCAGCATCCTGTGCCCGGGCAATGTCGACGAGAGTACGCGCAGCGGGATGAACAATGTCAAGTAGCTTCAGAATTGTCGCGCCATCGTTGGTGATCTGAGCCTCTCCACGATCAGAAACGATAAGTTTGTCCATTCCCCTCGGACCAAGAGTGGTTGAAAGCGTCTGCGCAATCGCAAGACAAGCTGAGATGTTGGACAGAAGTTGGGGGGTTCCCTGGGATGTGTCTGTGCCCTCCTTGAGGAGGACAACAGTAGGTTGCTGCAAAATCGATGCGTCAGAAAAGGTCAAATTGGAGTAAAACAGGCCCTACCATCGGCAGAGCGCGCTGCATTTTGAATGAATGGAGGCAAATCAACGTCCAAAGCCGCGCAAGATTTATTGTCTGAGTTTGTGCTTGTTTGCCGAGCGCGTTTGACGCGTCCGACGAAATTATTGGAATCTGGATCTGACCAGAACGCGTCTGGCTCCCTCCTCCCTCATGACAGACGACGAGCAAGTGCTTGACGGCCCACCTCCCGGCCTCTTCTTTGCTGCATCGGACGATGAGACTGACGATGTGCCTATGGAAGAAGCTCACTCTCTAGCTGTTACAATACCCGGAGATTCTTCGCCTCCAAGCCTCTTTCTTCCAGACAGCGACGATGAAGAAGCCCCTGAGGCTGTGAACGCTTCACCACCCGCTCCAAAACGTAAAATTCCTCTGCCAGACGACGAAGAGATTCGGCTCCCTTCACCCATACCCTACCGTCGTGGTTCTAGTGTACGGAGTACTACAGTCAAATCGGAATCCCCAGTACCTCAAGCTCAAATTTCTTTTAAGAAAGAACCACCTCTCAAGAAACGTCGCCTATCCAGTCCTCCGCCATCAACAACTTCACCAAAGTTTCCTCCAACTTACCTGGGCGAAGTCCTTGTGCCTAATGCCTGGAGCAATGTGTCTGGCAAGGGCTATATCAAAATAAATGAACCTGTTAAGCTACACCGTGATGTGCCGGAAGAGCCTAAAGCTGGACCGAGTAAATCAAATGGCGCACAGGGAAAGAAGGGCGATGGCAAGAAGCAGATGAGCCTGAAGGCGATGTTGAAACCCCAACCATCCAAAGCTAAGAAAAAAATCAAGGGTGATACCATAGTGCGTCTAATGAATGGCAAGGGCACGGGTTGGTTTCCTTGTTCTTTCTTACCCTTCACGCGTAATTCTGATTCACACAATCCAGAATTTGGTCGTCTACCTACAGACGTGTCTTGGTGGGTGTCAAAGTTGTTGGACCTAGGTACATTCGATCATCGACTTGTGGATGACAACGACCAATACTAGATTCTAGGCATTGTCGAATTTCGTGGCACGATGACCGACTGTCCTGAAAAGTTAACTACCGGCGTAAGCCTCTTCGTCACTCTCCAAGTTTACATACTTGAATCCGCCTTCAAACCTCCCACCATCTCGAATGTAGATGACGAACCTATCGTCATGTTTAACGAGGGTCAAGAGACGTTGGACGAGAAGTACATTGTCCATTTATTGATTATCTTATCTGTGGTACTAACGATATCATGTCAAGGACTCTGAGAGAGAGAAAAGAAGCTATTCTGAGGCTGTTCGATGTCATCGGCTTGAAACCAGAAGCTGGAGCTAATGTCAGGTCACCTCACGACGCGGCCAAGATTCATGAAGAAGCTCTCAACCGTCTTGCGAAACGCAAGTCAAAGAAAGTTAAAGAAATCGTTGGGGACAATGAGGAAATTGAAGTCGATGACGCTGAAGATCTGTCCAAGAATGATATAGACGCCATCTACAAGAGGTATCTTTGCACAAACCAAACACTTTGTCTCAAGTATAGCTAACATGCAACCCATTTAGGGCTCAAGATAATGATCGTACTCTGGGGATGATGGAACCAAGTGAAACATTTACGCTCAAGCTGCGGGGCTATCAAAAACAAGCACTTCTGTAAGAAAGTCATCACAACCTATAAGATGTTGACAATGATTTAAAATTTTCCATAGATGGATGCACTCGCTCGAATCGGGAAAGATGAACGCTCGCGAAACTTCGTCAATGCACCCATTGTGGTCACAGTGTGGTCCCTTAGCGTCTCACTTTTACTCACACTGACATTAATTGTATAGATACGTGTTCCCTGAGAAGCCAGCCGTGATTGGGGGCGTTATTGATCTGACTGCCGACGAGAAACCATTCTACATGAACTCATATTCGGGTGAAATGAGCTTGGAATTCCCGAGGTCTGAGAGAAAGTTCAGAGGGGGCATTCTCGCGTGAGTTGCTGCCTCCATCTCGATCTACACCTCATGATGTTTCGATTTCGATTATAGCGACGGTACAACATTTTGTTTCATCTTTCTTTCTTCCAAACTGAACCTCTATGATTGTTGCTTTATAATCAGAGAGTAAGCCCAAATTCTCGTGAAGATCCTCGTCATCTCATTCTCTTTTCTAGTGGGTATGGGCAAAACAATCATGCTGGCCGCGCTCATACACACTAGTATTCCGTCCGAGGAAGACATGAAGGTGCCGCCGGCAGCAAAGTCGCGACAACTAAAGCTCAACGCTGCCTTCCGTCCTGCTGTTCAACGTAAGCCTCAGAAACCAAGTTCGGCTACTCTGATCGTCGCGCCTACATCGCTGTTGGCTCAATGGTCGGAAGAGCTTGAGAGGTCAAGTAAACCCGGGTCCATCGAGGTTCTTGTCTGGCATGGCCAGAATCGACTTGACTTGGAGGCTGTGATTGAGGATTCGAACGACGATGATACCTGCATCAAAGTCGTAATTACCTCTTATGGAGTGCTCGCGTCCGAGCATGCCAGGTCGGAAAAGTCCAACAGCAGCAGATCTCCTGTTTTTGAGAGTTCGTAGGTCCTGGATGTCAAGACTTTATTGATGCTGACACTCTACTTCTAGTCGACTGGCTTCGAGTGATCCTAGATGAGGCCCATTCTTGCAAATCGAGGACAAGTAAGACGGCGAAGGCTGTGTATGCTCTCCAGGCTCGAAGACGTTGGGCTGTCACAGGTATGACTTTGCCTCATGACATATTGACTCGTTGTTTGAGCGTATAAAAGGGACACCGATCGTGAACAAGCTGGAAGACCTCTACTCTCTATTGTAAGTTTCTCTAGAACTGTTGATAACATACTCTTAAACTGAATCCACCGGAAGAAAATTCCTCAATTTCAAGCCTTGGTCAGACTTTGCTTTCTTCCGTTCGTGCGTTCCTTCTTGATTCCATTGCTTGTACTGCATACATTGACATGCTTCTATAGCTTCATTACACTCCCCTTCCTGGCGCGCGATCCAAAGGCTATCGAAATCGTGCAAGTCATTCTAGAGAGTGTCTTACTGAGACGTGAAAAGAACATGCGCGACATTGATGGCAACAGGATTGTGGAACTACCTTCAAAAGAGGTGAATATATTATGAAATTATAAAATTGTCCTGATCTTTACCTGTTTTGAACAGGTTGTGGTGGAGACATTGGAATTCTCGCCCCTTGAGAGAAAGATATACGACAAAATCTATATATCCGCGAAGAGAGATTTCGAACGGTTGGATGCTAAAGGCCTGATTAATAAGAATTATACTCACATACTGGCAATGTTAATGAGGTTAGCACTCGACACATCTCCCTTGATATCATCTCCAACGGTAACGTTGATTTTAAACAGGCTGAGACGCGCTGTGTTGCACCCCAATCTTGTCCTAACGCCGAACGATGAACGTACACTTTCGCCTGCTGGTGATGGGACAATCGATGTTAATGACTTGATACGACGATTCGCTGATACTGAGGAGGCTGAAAAAGGCAGCGATAAGAGTACCTTCGCCGAGGAAGTCTTAGCAAAACTAGCTGATACAGAAGCAGAAGAGTGTCCGATCTGTCTTGATGTGATGGAAACACCTATGATTATCCCTGGATGCATGCATCAATGGTGAGCTCAACAATATCTTATTCAAGCCGTGGTTGAACGTCTTTAATCAGCTGCAAGGATTGTATTCTCGCTCACCTAGCGACTTGTGAGGAAAGGCACGAAGAATCGCGTTGCCCAACATGCTCGCAAGGGCCTATAAAGGTTTCATAATCTATACTTCTTCTATCCTTTCTCACACTTTCGCAGGCGAGCGAGCTTATTGAAGTAGTGCATCGGAAGAAGAATCCAGATATCTCTAGTTCTCAAGCATCCGAGCCTGAAGTGACACTTCGACGCAACGACTTTCAAACTTCAACTAAACTACAGGCTCTCCTCAGAAACCTCAGTACGTTCTGCAAGATCTACCCTTCTGGGCCGAAAATCAACCCTCCATGTCTCTATAGAGTGCCTTCGAGATCAAGATCCTTGTTTCCGAGCTGTTGTGTTCTCACAATTCACCTCATTTATGGACCTCATTCAAGTGGCATTAGATCGCGAGAAATATGACCATTATCGCTTCGATGGGTCTATGGACATCAATAAGAAGAACGTTGCAGTGGCAGAGTTCAAAGCTCCGTCAAGGAAGCCAAAAATACTTGTCATTAGTTTGAAGGCTGGGGGTGTAGGATTGAATGTTTGTAACATTCATTTTTTCAGCCACTTTCTCTGAACGACTTTTTGTTTATAGCTCACAACTGCTAATCATGTGTTTATGGTGAGTTAAACCTGTTCCCTACACACGAAATTACACAACCGTTTGATACAGATGGATTGCTGGTGGAATGCCGCCACAGAAAACCAAGGTAAGCTCTCCCACATCAGGTAAAGCTGCCTTATATACAAAACTGACCACCCAACAGCGATCGATCGCGTTCACAGAATTGGCCAGGAAAAGACGGTCTACGTGACACATTTCATTGTAAGTTCCGTCATCTACTTTATTATCGACTGTAGGCTGAAGGAATGGGGGAGGTCGCCAACACTATTGAAAGTCGCATCTTACAGATTCAGAAGCGCAAGATGGCCATTGTTAAAGAAGCATTCCGGGGAAGCGGGCCACGAGGCAAGGGAACCGATCCTGAGAGCATCAAAAATTTGAAGATTATGTTCGGAGACGACTAGAAAAAGGGGAAACGGACCATATTGTACTTGATCTACAGGGCAGTTGGACGCCATCTTGTTGTGTGCTACTACACATGACTGATACTTATGGACCTCTGATGTGCCACAGGTGACTGTATTCACCTAAATATACCATCATGCATCTCCTTCCCATCTTCACTGTCTAAGTGTTGCTGTTCCAAGAATCTATGATTTTATCGTTGTTTGGGGCTTAATTAATGATCTTCAACTCCTGACCAACGGCCCCACAAACGAGCGTGAGAGGGTCTCCTCGGAAGCATTCACTGCAGTAACAATAAGCTGGACCCCCTCTTCAACGACACTGCGCACCTTCTTATTGTCAGCCCAGGTGGGAACGCGTGGAGTCCATACAACAAGATGAGTCCCCCAGTGTGTCAGAGCATGGCGTGCTAGCTGAATATCAGGTGTTACCTGATCACTATATGCTTGCAAGAAGGAGTCTAGAATGGTTGATGCAAATTTTTCTGCGGCGGGTACATATCTTCGTATGAGATGGACTTCAGCACAAAGCTGTCCAATTTCAACCCCTGGAACACCAGGTTTTGCAAGTTCCCAGTCTAAGATATGCAGCTTTCTCAGCTTTTTCTCATTGTCCAGACCAACCATGATATTTCCTGGCCAAAAGTCACCCATAACGAACTAGAAGATTGTTGAATCAGGCTGCATCAAAATAATATGTACTCACATAATCATGAGCAGAGAGCATTGATGCACTGACATCCTCTGCCACCTTCCTTACAAGAAGAAGATCGGTATTTGCAACTTCTAACGGCAGATCTGCCAGAGGTGCAGGAATGACATCCTCTTCACCCGGCTTGAGTGTCTGAGCTAATCGTCCGTATGTCGCCCATGCAGACAATTTCGAGGCCTGTCTATTCTTTGCAAAAAATTCCAGAATTCCATCGGGATTAGCACGACTCCATTCATGCATACCGCCGATGAATTGGCCTAGGGATGATCCAATGGCTTCTGCCAATGAAGTGGATGCATCGGTACCGATTTGTAACATGAAATCCTTGAGCGTGAGGATGTCAATGCCGCAATCTTCCATGATGAGGACGTGTTGCTCCGTATCAAATCTGTGGATCGTAGGAACTGTGACGAGGGAATTGGCAGGGAGCCACGCCTTGACACGTTTCATCGCCTCGTATTCAAACATCTTGATAAAAACTTGAATCAGAATAACAACTCTTCTTGACGAAGTCACTTACCTGGCGATCCAGTGAGAATGCCATAGTAGTACTTCTTATGAACGGCTGCGCGTGTTTAAGGACTAACGTTTCTTGGCCATCGACGGGCTCGATGAGGTGGATTCGATATGTATAGTTACCAGAACCGCCGCCGAGGGAAGTGATTGTATGACTGGCGTAAGATGTACCAGTTAAGTAGGACTGAACACCATCGACGGTGGTCAGACTGACGTGGGTTGCACTCATCTTCAGTATTCAGTACTCAGTACTCAGAAAGTATGCTTTATCCCGAGATCGTGACACTGAAACGTTCTGAAATGTTCTTGGCGGAACCGAACTTTGTTGACTAGGTAACTCGAAGCAGCAGATGTATTATAGTTGTATTATTACAGCATAACAAAGCTCGTTTTCTCAAATTGTCATCTGACTGCTTTATAAACCGTGTGCTGAAGGATCACATACCACCGGATTTGAGGTGCTTCATGTAAAATAGTAAAGGACCTCCTGGTATCTTACACTATTGCGGTAATGCCATGGAATTATGTATACAAATTATCAGTGACATTCATTATCCATCTGCTGAAAGTGGCGGCAGAAGCCAATACCCGAAGGACGCATTCGGATCCCACTTCTCGTCTAAAGTATCAAGGGTGCGAAGCTGGATCTTGGCCTGGACGACGCCCTCGAATGGATGGGAGATGGAATAGTAAAATGCACAGGTGTCCAAATATCCTCGACCAAAAAGTAATCTTCGTCCATTTCGTCCCATGCAGGGTGGTTGTTTTCATCAGATCCCCCATCCTCCAAATTCTTTAACAAAGATGGGCTGAACTCGATCGAGCATTTGTAATTATTCCAGCCAAAATATTGAAGCCTCGAGAATGCCGATAAACATTGAGCATATTGCCAGCTTGGGAGGGGCCAGACTATGGTTGTTGTACGTGATTGACGAGTGCTGTTGCGGCGCACTATTGTTAGGCCCAATAGGTTGGGAAAGTGTTGACCAATCCAGTTGAAAAGCGGGAGATCGGCCTATAAAGCGCCTTCAATGGACAACACCTCTAATGGTGCGCTGTGAAAGGTTTCTAGAAGTGATCGAATTTGGGAATCCGAGATACCCCTCTCAACTTCAATCTTGAGATGTGTTAGAAACGGTGTATGCCCATGTGATGCTTGGTGGACCCAATGCAAGAACTGAGTGAAGTGAAAGAGGGGTAGATGGACGAGCAGTAGATATTTCAGGGTTGGGAAAAAGCGGCATCGAGGCCAGATCGACTCTTGTGGATGAAAAATGACAGAAAGACCGACCGGACGAGCAACCAAACTGACAAGCTTCGGGCAGAACAGCATGGCGTACCGAGAAGTACCAGCGCCACCTTTTGTCAAGATTTCGAGATGACGGACGGTACTCGAGTAAGTACCTTGTATATCGGTTTCCAGAGCATGCTGAGCTTCTGTGGCAACGTTGGTGTTTCGAAGTGACAAGCGCTCGAGCTTTGATATATAGCAGATGGACACGATGAAATCCAGAGTCAACATCAGATTGTCTAAGGCCACTGAAAGAAGGTTCGAGCTAGAAAAGACTATTCGTGAGATGGATTTGTATAGAGGCGTATAAAATCCTTCGTTCTCAAGCGTTGCAGGGGGGTGTGCCGTGATAAGTGTTTCGCCAAAGCTATCCTCCCATTGATCCTGGACATAAAGGTGCCGAATCTGGTCAAGTAGGTCCTGTCGGCTTTCCAAAAAGTTGCAAAAGGTCATTGTATCGGATCGAGCGGCAGTTAAAGCGGTTGCAATATAATCCCCAGGTAAAAGATCCGATCGCAAATTACGGTAATCAGCACAGAATGTTTGTGGTAGTTTAAGAGCGATCTTCTGATTCTACATGCATGGGAAGAAGCCAGAGTCGACGTTGATAGATAGAATAAGGGAAAAGGAACTTACGCTTGCAAGATGAGGGTGACCAATGGCGTGAAGCAACCGACAAGTAGAGGAAAGCATACGTGTATCGCCTAATTGAGCGTGCCTGAAGATCATGTCGAGGATTTCTGAGGGCAGATCGATTAGACGCAATCTTTGGAGTTTCGGTATAAAAGGGGGATTGGCAAGTTGGACTTCAAGGGTACTTTCTGATTTTTGGGCGCCGATTTTTAGTATACTGTGAGCATGTAACTGTAAGGCGGCTCCTTACTTGTGCGATAGAGCAGGAAGCCAAAGCTGATACCCGCTGTGAGTTTCCAAGTCTTTTTGAACGTTTCCCAGACACTTTCATCGTCGAAGATGAACTCTACTGATGTCATTATGTTGCCAAAAATGTCCTCCGTGCGCTTTGTCACAGTGACATGACGACCAAGGTCCACAAAGCTCTTTTCATACTCATTCCATCTGGTTTCTGCTTCAAACAAGCGCTGAAAATTTCGGATATAAAAAGTCGCACTGTGAAGATAAGAAAAAGAAAAACGATTCGAACTTACACGAGGATGTCGACCAGACAGATCCAGGTCACCCTTTAAAGAAACAACAGGATGAGCCACAATAGTCCAGCTTAACGTTATGGAACGTATACCTTATAGATACCTTGTATAGTCGCGAAAAACCGCTCAATTCGCCAAACCCTAATCATATCAATTGCTTCGGTGACTTCAGTGGCGTCAGGTTCCTCGTCATCTCTCGCGGCCCGATTCAAAATTGCAACGTATTCGCGTCTGGAACTCTCTTCCTCTTCTTCAAAGAGACGCAGATAAGGACTACCCTTCCATGTATTGAAAAAAGCATCCGTTTCATCCTGGAGGTCATCGTCGGAATACATGATGTTGAGGTCCGGGGTCCCGACTTGAAGCGACCGAACCGAACGCTACTAAAATCTAATCTAATCTCCCTTTAAATTTACGTATAATTTGATTATCATTTTTGTTTACCTTTAGCGGAGCGTTGTACTTGGCATTGACCATGGCCACGTTGTTGAGCCATTTGCCTAGTGATCTTCCTATTCTGTTTCCTCAGGCCAACTCGCCTCGGCTTGCATCTCCTTAGTCTCAGTTCGAATGACGGTGATCTGGCGGTAGAAGGGTACAGAGGTCCCACTACTATTGAGTACTCTAGACTTGTCGTGTGTCGCGTGCGAGAACAGTCCGAGTCATGCTCTGATTATTGTATTATTCTTTCAACAGCGGCGGGAACGCATAGTCAGTCCGCAAAAACGAATCCATTGCTGAGAACACCGACATTTATGAGCTGAGGCGCCCTTATCAGAAAGATGAATAGCGCGGTGAGAGTGAGATAATGTCTCAATCATCGCGTCAGACGCTCAAATACTAATATATCTAAACGAAGAAAGAAATGCCATGCCTTATCTCTCGCTTGTCGGACTAGCCGCCTTCTCCGCACGACACCTAGCCGCGTCTTGGTATGAGACTAGCACAACACCATCAGCTAGCGGGTCAAAAACAGAACTACGACGGCTCAATTTCTCTCTGTCATTCCCATCCCCTGCTGGGTGATACGCGTACTATATTCGCTTCTTCCAATTGTTTCTACCTGTTCCCTAAAGGCCTTTGAACGTCTAGTCCACCTAACGTAATAATTTCAGGACCCGCAATTGTTCAAACTGAATGCCTAATCAGCGGGATGTTACCATCCTCCTTTTTTTGTCCTATCCTTCCCTCCAGCTGTTTGCCATTTCTCACGTACGAGACCCCGTTCTCAGGCTCCATGTCAGTAACCACATCTTACGACAAGGTGAATAACGCCAAGTCCGCACTTACCCCGAAACTTACTTAGTGTCGTCATCGATCCAAATTTACAAACCTTAACCGCATCGCACGACCAAATCACTTACGAGAAATCTTCTCATTTCACATGTAATCGCAGATGAGCCGTGCCTGCTTTATATCTATATGACCTAGCGACTCACGTTACATGAATAGCATGAGTATGAGCTAAAGCGGCGCCAAGGAGGTACCGTAGTAGACCCAAGACTCAATTGAGGAATGCATTGATCAAAGTCCGGGACGTATCCATGTCCCGGTCCGTTTGCCCCTACCTCAGGGTTAGGGTGAATTGATTCTTTACGTGTGTAGTAAAGGACATCGAGGTACTGGATTCTATCCCAAGGAACTATCTACTCGGATAGATCCCTCACTTTGTAAATGAAGGTACTTCATTGTATTCAGGAGTCGTCATGATATTAATGATCCATCTAGCAGCTCTCCTCGAAATGCTCTATGTAAGTTTAACAGTCAACAATGTCATCATCCGGTAATAGTTCCTTTTTGTCGTAGTTTGACCAAAACGGCGTAACGAGCGGCTTCCAAACATTTATAGCAATTCCCCCATAATTGTCTCTTCGTCGAATTGCTCATGAAGGTGTTGGACTTCTCAAGCCATTTTATAGTCCTCCAGGACCAACGAAAGGATTGGTTTAGCAGACTTAGCAAGGTAAAATCTATCCGTACGTAGCACCAGAACAGAATTTCTAAACGCAAATGCCAAATCGCCAATCTCAGAGCATGTATCACGAGGCGGGTCCACCTCACCCTCTATAAGTTGCCCTGAGAAAGTCACAATCATCGTGGAATACAAAGTTGCGAAAATCAATGATATATGGCCGAGGTCTCGAATGCGATATGGCTTCAAGTTACCGACGATGATCTTGCATTTACGGTGCAGCGTGTTAACAAGCTCAACCAATTTCCTCCCTCACAACCACGATTATCAGCCAAGGTGAAAATAGGCAGGTCAGTCTCGTTACGAGAAAAAGCGGCGGGATACGCTCACCCGCATATTGGGATATATAACAAACAGCAGTCGAATTTCTTCCTGGAAAGCTTCTCTTTGGTACTTTTCAACGCTAGGCGCCCGTAAAACCTTGAAACTCACTTTCCATACATTCTAGACAGGCGCGCCACGATGGATGTCAAACGTGATGCCTATAGAAACAGGCGCGGGCTCGTCGTTCTTAGAGGTGTACATGTTTGCTGCTGAATACAAGTAGACTGCGTCCGAGTCTTCTTCGTTTGACTCTGGCTTGTCGAGATCGCGTAGGTGTAGCTTTTGGGCCGCTGTTGAACAAGGCGAGGGTAATGTGCGGAAATTAGAAGTAGGTGGTACTGTCAATGGTAACGGACAATTTGGTGGATCAAACTTCAAGCTTCGAGTGTGATGATGCACGAGCTTGCAAGCTCTAAGATCCGAGGTCCTTTGTCCGGCGGTTTTGAGACAACCAAGATATATCAAAGGTAACATCGTTACTCCTTCACAACGGCTCCTAACGATCAAATAACGATAATGATATATACCGGTGTCAAAACAAAAAGATGAAATTCTCTTTCTTTTATTTCTAAGGCCCGTTTTCTATCTTACCACCGTAAACCCAAAAAAAAGATCCTTTTCTTACGAGAACTCGCCGGAAAGTTCGAAATGTACAATTCCAGAAAGCGCGATGGTACCTGAGCAAGTATAACCCTACTAGGGACTTTTAGTACCCTACAAATTATACTACATGATAGTATCCCATGAGCATACCGGACCATGGTCGGTCATCAGACTCAATTAACCAACCCATATATACACTACTACACATGCAGCATGAGTTAGAGTTAACGGTTAACTTTGAAAAAGCCTGCTATGTAGAGATGGCCGCATTATACCCCAGAGGAACGCATCGGTATCGATTCGTTGGCAAAAGGTTCCGATATCTTGCTCAATCGATATCATGATTACAAGCACCGTCATCAGGCTATCATCGCCAAAGAGATCAACTGTCTTGACTTTCAACTCGAGTAGAAAAAAAAACGCTCAGAATCATAAACTTGAACAGTGTAAATTGTGAATACAAGTATCAAGTTACACGTGGATACATATAGTACAAGACGGGTATCGTATAATTCATGCGGATATATACAGGTCAGCATGTTGAAGCAATGCGAGTCACTGAGGGAGGGGGATTAGAAGGGTGAGAGTGTAAGCATAGCGCAAAGAAATTCGAAAGCACAAGAGGACAACATGAAGCCCAAAGCGATGGAGAAAACACTCTGAGAGACCAAAAGAGAAGAAGAACAGAAAAAGAAAAAGACGGCGACACGTCAGAGCCCGCTTGGCCACCGCAGCAGCTACCTCTACCACCACATCGCCTTCCTCCTATCCCCCCTTATCCACTCCCCGTCTTCATCCCCCTCCCCCTCCCCACTACGCTCCACCCTCGCTCTCCTCACTCTCCCCCTTCCTCTGCCTCTCCCCTCAACACCAACCGCACCCGGAACGACAACATCCCCCACCTCCCCCGCTCGAACCTCAAACCTCAACCGACTGCTCCCAATCCCCTCATACGCAATTCTCAGCAACTTCTCCCTCCCACACGCAAGCGTCCCCTCCATCGCAACCGGCCTCCCCATCCCACCAAACCGATACGCAGCCACCCCCATCCCCATGCCTGCTCCATATCCACCCATCCCATACCCAACTCTCCCCCTCCCAACCCCATACGCATAACCCACCCCAACCCCACCACGCAGCTCCAACCCCTTCACCACATTCTCCATCGCCCTCACCCTCAAACACACCGGATTCTCCACATTCCGGACTCTAAGCACCACATTCCCAGGCGGCACAACTCCATGCACAGCTCGAAACGGCGACCGCGGGGGCACAGGATGCGGCTTGAATTTCGTCTCGTACGGGAGCGGGATCGGCAAGACCGTCCGCGGCGTAGGATCGAGGTCGTCCGCGTCCACGTCTTCATCTGTGGCGAGTGGGCGGAGCGGGATTGGTCGGAGAGTAAAGTCGTCGGAGGGGACGATAGCAGTGGCGTTCAGGAATACACGCACATCGACGGCGCGCGCGCGTGCACCGGGTGCATGGAGTGCGCGGAACCTGCATGATTTCGAGGGTGCACGGGCACTAGTAGGCGGGACAACGAACATCGCAGCGCTCATATACGCGTTCTGGAACCCCCTCGCAAGATCGATGAACTGTGCAAAGCGGCGAAGGACGAGACTCGTCGCGGGCATGGCTGCAGTGGTGTCATCGCTGCTGTCTGTGGGCGATGCGTTTGCGGGGCTCCGAAGTGTCGGGGATGTGGCGTTAGGAAGAATGGGGAGTGGAGCGTCGGCTGGAGAGACAGGGGTGAGATGTGCCGTGTGGCAATTGCAGGGACGACAGATGGTGGGTGTGATAGGGGGCGGTGTTGCAAGGGTGTACGAGGAGGAAGGTCGTGGAGCGAGAAACCATGTTTTGGGTCTGGGCTTACGGAGAGGAGACGCCTTTGATGAGAGTGAAGAAGGTGGAGAGCTGGAAGGTGTGGTGGCGGCAGTGGAGACTGATGAAGAGGAGGCGGTGGAAAAGGAGAGCCACGACCGGCGCGAAGAGGAAGAGGAGTCCGAGGATAGCGAGGATGAGGAGCACGTCGGGCAGACCCCGGCGCTGTCCTTTCTCCTCAGGACGGGTCGTTCTGGTGCCTTGCCCTTTTTGCGTCGGCGCTGTTCCTCTTCGCTCTCGACGACGGTAAGCAAGGACTCCAAAAGCTCGGCATCAGCCTTGCGCCGGCTAGTCAACAAAGGAGTAGGGGAGCGCTGTTCCGGAGGAAACAAAGGACCCTGCATGCTTGTAAGAACATCGGTAAAAGGCACGGCGCGAGAATCATCAAAGAGGGGACGAGTAAAAGGAGACTTGGACGTGGGCTGAGAGGGAGTCTGTGGGCGAGAGACGGGGTGTACGGCGGGCTGAGGCATCAAGTCGTAGACGAATGGGTCCTGGTCACGCGGAGTAAAGGGAGCGGAAAGCTTGTAGGAGACGACAGTGCGGGTGGGCGCGCGGGACATCCGTCGGAAACGAGCGTCAAACATGCAAGATTCTTCGGACCTCCTCTGCTCTTCGGCGCGTCGTTTCTCCTCGAGATCTTTCCTCCGGATGGCGAGGGTCTTGAGCTCACGTAGACGTTTCTTACCCTGGTCCCAGATCCTCTCGCAGTCTTTGAGACGCTGAGTACGACGCAGCTCTTGGACGCGTTCCAACTCTGCGCGCTGGCGCTCTTTGAGAGACTTTTCCTCGTCGTCATCCAAAAGACGGCCGTAGGGGACAAAGCAAAAGTCAAAGTCCTCGTCCTTGACTTGAGCTATGCGGGGGTCGTCGTTGCCAGTGACGTGGATGCCTTTGAGACGGAGGAGGAGGATCTTGGCGAGGTGGATGTCGTCGTGAGCGTAGGCGACGTGGACTTGGTCCTCGAGAGAGCGGGGGGGCGAGGGTGGAGAGTCGTAGTAGTCGGGGAGCGTGGCAGGTGGTGGTGGTGGGGCGCGGCGTTCTTGAGAGGCCAGTCTTGCGAGGGCGGCACGAGAAATCTGGCGCGAACGGCCACGGGGGACGGGAAGAGCGAACATTTGTGCGGGAAAAGCGCAGAGTTACGATGATATATAAAGTCTGCCTCGAGGCGTGGTTGCTGTGCGGCATCTCCCGGCTCCCCATTCGCCGTGGGAACCGGCCCTTTGGTTCCTGGCTCGCTCTTTCCTTTCTGGGAACCTGCTTGTCCCTCCCGCCTGTCTTACCGCGGATCGCGTCTCGGGGTCGTCTTAGACACCAGATGCCGGGCGTCTAGATAACGGCGTTTGACACCAGCGCCCGAGGAAACACACATCCCCGTCCAAGCCCCATCCTCTCTAGTCTATCACATCCAAGGCCAGCCCCATATATCCCCTGTCCCACAACAACAACACCCATCACAAGTAAAGTAATCCACATCCATCCCAACAACATCAAATCCGAGTCATTTCGCCCTCATCCGAATACCTCTGTCCATCCAACGCACCATCATGCGCACATTTGAAGTTCCATCACCAATCTGTTCATCAGTGGCGTGTCGTGCACAAATGACATATGTCTATCTATGTACCGTGACCTCACAGCGTGCAACCTGTGCATACCCAAAGCGGCGATCATAAACACTTTCCCCAGCGCCATGTCGGCGTACATTACAGAGTCATTGCTAAAAGTTACCACTACTGAGCTTATATTGCAAGCACATACAGGTCTGGTAGCGGAACCCTTGGCCGTCCGTGCCGGCCCTACAACAGGGTCCCTGCTGATTGAATGTGAAGACACCCCGCGCCGACTCTTCGTCATATGTATCACAATTTATTAATATCTAGTCCTACATGTGTCGGCGCCAATTTAGTCTAATGTATGTCCATACATATGCCTCCTCCTTCCTGTTGTAATCGCGGGCGCGGCAGATCTTCGGCTTCCGACTTGGATCAATATCATGATATCTCAAGCTCCACATAACACATATGTACTGACATTCGTGTTATCGAAACGTTTCATTCGCTACATATGGAACTTGAACAATACCCCATATGATGCGCGACACACCATGGCCGAAGGCATTGAAAATCGCGATCGCCGGGAGCTGATCATAACAAGATCGTTTCCCCCGCAATTTTGATTCCGGTGGCGCGGTACTTTGACCCTGAAGTCTCTTACTCTTATCTGTATCAAAAAAACCATCCCTCGTTCCGTCCAACGTTGACGCAGCCCTTGAAACCATCATATGCATCCATTCAACATTAACCCAGCGCTTGAATATTTATTCTCGCACCACCAGGGCTCAACTCGCTTAGATGCAGCTGGCCATGCACCTCTTTACAATCTCCATACTCTCTACACTGCCTTACCTCTACCCAGATCCAGGCACAACTCGCACATGTCACAGCCTTCTTAATCACGAGCATCCCCCTCCCTTCCCCAGATCCCTACAGACAAGACTTACTCGATGCAGAAAACAACACACGATCGATGGGATGGAATCTATTTCGGGTAGCTATAGTTTCCTTAAGCTTACACACATACACCTATCGCCGTAATCTCCATCCTTAGCTATCCCCTTCCCTTTCGCTCTTCCCTAAATCTTGTTCCGTCGATCAGGCTCGGATACAACTTGCATAGGTACACTCATGTACATGTACTCTACTGCGCTATACTCCACTACTTGGATGCTCGGCAAATCCGACCTCCCCAGGGCCGGGCGGGCCCGCCAAGAGAATCTCTCCACTAAGTACCCAACAACGACGCTATGCAATGTATACGTACGTAGCACTGCCTAATCACGGTCGGTCATCTATCCCGTAAATCGTCAACGTCGATGCCCGGCAAGTCCGACTCCAAGGCCCCGCCAAGAGAATAGACACAAACTTACACTCGTAAGTGGCCACTGCCTATCACGTTGGTCATCTATACCGTCTACGTCCAAGTACACCCCGACCGTTCCAGGGCAAGTTGCCATTGCCCACTGAGTTTCGTTGCATCCCATACGTCAATCACCACTTCCGGCCCGCGGAACTCAAGTTCCTATTCGCGGACACCTCGACCAGACGAACTTGAAGGGGACCTCTGAAGTAGTTGAACAACGGAACAGGTCAACGAGGCCCACGTCGATGGCTCGCGTGTGCCGCTTTGGAAGAAACACACATACGTGTACATAGGGATCCATCCCAGGTACTAATAAAAGACCCAAGGAGGAGAGGAAGGTCTACGATGATTGGTTCTGAATGATAGGACCCGATTCAAACTTTGTCGAGCTCGAGTTCCCCGCGATGTTTGGACACGTAAATGCGTCAGAGTACTGGTCAGGCTACAAGTTGGGATAGTTTGAAGGGCTCAATGGTAGTAGCATGCTAGGTGTAGTTAGTGCATTACGCCGTGCGTCAATGTTACTGACATTGCAGGAAAATTTGGATATGTTGAGAGTATCTGTACATAGCGAGCCTGTGTTTAATATATACAAGACCGTGTGTGCGTGGAGCAATTAGGCCTTCTCCATGTCCTTTAGAGTTAATACGTGTGAAGGGAAAAACGTTTTTAGCGTGTACATATGTGTACACTTAATCATTTGTGCCTTCGGTACCTACTTACGAGAATCCCCAAAATGGCCGCCAGAAGAGAAGAAGTGATTTGAATGCGAGGAAGGAAGTAAACTAGAAGAGAAGGACAGAAAAATGGGAATGTATCATAATGGTAGTATGGACAGGGACCATAAATCCAAAGAAGGGTCAATCCCCTCCACTCATCTTTGGAATGGAATGCGAATTGTGCAAAGGGTTCGATTTCAATGATGTTGATATTAAAAGTCATCGAATAATTAATTATACGGCGGGTTAGTGCAATCACGCGACATGCAAAATGTCATCATGATTGCAGGAAAAGCTGTTTTGAGAGAATCTGAACATATGTCACATTAAGAAAAGGTGTACATGAAGCATCTGTCCTTTAGAGTTGGTTGAACCTACGTCGGCGTGTAAAGGAAAAAAACATTCCAAGCGGTGCCTTCGTGTACCTATGAAAATCCAAAACGGCTGAAGAAACTTCAAGCGATTCAAACGTGAAAGAAGTAAGCAAGATAAAAAAAATGAAGTACACACTCATAGTTAGTATGACAGTTCATCGTCAAAACATTATAACCGGGACCCACCTCTTGGACTTTTCTTTCCCTTTCCTGTTCTGAAAGCCAGAAGGTGCATGATCCATCTGAGGATCAGGTGGCGTAGTAGCAGGCGGCGGCCGGATAGGCGGACCGTATATGTCCCCCGCGTCCCATGCCATAGGTATCAGCGCAACAGGCAACAGCCAAGTGGCAGACAGGACCACGCCATTCCCTATCATAAACAAAAACCATAAATACCAGAACCAATAGGGAGTTAACGGAGATCCGAAGTAAAGTTTGTTTTTATGGGAAAAACAAAGTTCAGATGAAATGAAATGAGATGACCGTACCTCTATCGCACGCGGTTATTCTCGACCAGCTCCATGCGATAAAGACGCCGATATAGCTGAGGAGGGGCGAGAGACGACGGAGAACTTTAACGGCCGGCATCATCGGCGCGGGAACCATCATCGTTGGTACTTTCTTCAAGAACCACGTAAGAGCGGTAGTGATCATTGCGGCGCGTTGAGTAGCTTTTATCTGGCTCGAGTCGAGAATTGCCATTACCGGTGGGGGAAGGTACAGTCTGTATCCCCACCAAGTGGTGAGCACGGAAATTTTAGTAGTTGAAGGTACCCATCGCGTTGTCATCGTTGCGGGAGGGGCAGCGGGAGTACCTTGATCGACGCTAGTAGTATTTACCTCTTTAGATTCTGCAATCTCGACCTCCGAGTCCGCTGTGGGCTCGAGTGGCGAATACATCATCACGGCCTGCTCGGCGTGCTCAGTACGTCGTGAAGCCAAATCTGGATGCGTCGGCGGCGGCCCAAATATCTGTTCTCTAGATTCGGGCGTATGTCCAGGCTCCATGCCTTCCAAAGCAGACCAAACACTCTGCCTGTGTGCTCCATCCCTTGGCGCCAGGACGTCCGAGTCGTCGCCATTCATCACATTCTTCGAGGATAACAACCTCATCGTCTTAGCATCCACATTCTCCGGTATAGGCGGGCCCCTCCCATCGATAGGGGGAGCAATGCTAGTGCTAGTGCTCTCTTGGCTCGCATGGCTCGTACCTTGTTCCGTGGGACCCATCCCGATAGCCGCAGTCACGCTTGGAGGCAGAGACTCTATCATCTGCCGGATCTTCAGCGCGAATGTCTTTGGCTCTGGTACATCTTCTGGAGATTCCGCTGTGATAGCAGAGTTATCCTGTGCGTTTTCTCCCAAGTACGGATTTGAAACATCGTTGATTTGCCATGAGGGAGGTGGAAAGACAATTTTGGGCTGGGGTTTGATTCCTAAGTGGTCCTCTGCGAATTGCTTGAAGCGAGACATAGCTGTCAGCTTAGCCTTGGGAACAGTAGGAGGCCCGGTTTCCAAGGAGGAGGGCATGCTGGGGGTTGTCATTGGGGAGTTGAATACAGGTCAGGTTCAAAACAGTTTGATTTGCGATTGTGAAGCACATCCGGGCATAGCCACAGTGATTGGATTATTAGGTGATGATTATTGTCTGACGTCACGCTCAAGAAAAATATTACAATATGAAGATCAGCGAGTTGGGACATTTTTCTCATGCCCTACTTTACACTTACTTGATCAAAAAGCAACCAGAGTGTCCAAGCCAGCCTGACTCGTCGCACTTGTGGGTGTCGTAGAGTGGCTTTTGAGTTGGCGGTATACGTAGTGAGAGAAAATCATTCCCCACACGATTCCTTAGTCGGACATGGTCCTTTGACCAATTGTCTTTCTAAAAGTCCGGATCGAGCAGTCTAAAAACTCCCGTCAGACGGTTAATCGGCACCAAGTCGACACCGCCGCTGACTTTGGAATTGAGAAATTACTTCGAACGCTCTCCGAAATTTGTCCAGTCTTTGTCCTTGACGTTGGTCAGGCGCCTTCAACGTACATATGTCTACCCCATGCTTCACTTGCCATGTGTTGTACATGAGGCAACCCGCTCACTCCGAGTTTCCATGTAGAGAGAGAGCACCCTCATTCGCACGTTCGCATGTTTGCCTCGTGTTGAGATAGCTATAGGCGGCCCGCAAACGATGTGCAGCTTCAGGTCATATTTAGCATACCAGAGGGACACTCAGAGTGCAGCGACATTTGCGATTGGTGGCAGTAAAATGTTCTGGGAACCATCTTTTGTCGTTCTCGGAAAGAACCCCGGGACTCTTTCGAATGTCTGGCGTGCGCGGTTTTCTACTTGGAAAGCAGTGTTTCCCAGGCGTCTTGTTGAAATACTTCTGCTCCTAATGACATACTTCATGGCCTTCAACTGAAGTAGTCCGTATCTTCTTGCATCATGGTGAGAGAGCCTACTACTCGACAATTACCTTTATAAAAGGCCACTATGCCGATGGATTAACCTCAATCAACTCTTAAAACCCTCCACCAGCATACGACGCAATGATACCGTTGCTTCCAACTTCTCCCGCCGGCAAGACAATTCGGTTGACCTGTTCTGTGGTCGAGAAAGAATAGAATTTGCAAGGGCGACTGCTGGCTCTTACAGTAGGCCTAAAGGCTTATATAGCCTTGTTCCTATGGCTCCACTGCTTTCGATTGCGCCGGTAGGCGCAAGTGCAATCCTCATCCTTCCTTGTTGAGCGATTTACATGGCCGATGATCGACATGAAAGGTGTTTTTAATGACGACTCTACTCTTTATTATCCTTCATCTCTGTCTATATACACTTACAATGATCGTCTATAGTTCGAGTCTACATACACTATTTTCTATAATCAACTTCTAGCCAATATATCATCATAAATTCTCTAGTCCCGCTTCATGTCCAACAAAATGCCCACATCCAGGTTCGTGCCCACTTACAGTGACATCAGATCCAGCAAGACAGAGAATAGGAGGACCCCCAACATCGACAGAAGTCTTCTCATTCCGAAAGAACATATTCTCCTCTCCCGGAAGCACGTCATCCAAGTCCTCATGCCCCTCCCGTCCCTCTTCCTCGTCCTCCTTATCCTTGAACACAAAAAACTTCGGCTTCGGCACGCCCTCCGCCGGCTTCCGAAGAAACGTCGTCCCCATCCTCGCTCTAACATCCCACAGAACCCTCACCCCATCATACCACCCCCTCTCAAACTCAGCCTTGATCAGCACACGCACTTTGGGGCTTATAGCCGCCGGCGAGTTCAGGGTGGACGTCGGAAAGAACGATATGGATTTGAGGATCGGAAGTGGGGGGACGACGTGTACCTTGGGTAACGGAGCAGATTTCTGATTCTTATCCGGCCGTGCATGGGATGAGGATGAAGACCCTGCACGAGGAGACGGAGGCCCCGCGCGGTGTCTTGACCGGTCGGGAGATGGCTTTTTTGCAGGCCCCGCACGAGGCGGGGACGTCGTTGCCCCGCGTAAAGTAATAGTTGCCGTCGCCAGCCCGCGTCTCCCTCGTTTCGGTCGTTTCGGCCCATGGGTCTGCTGCTCCAGTTCTTCAACATGTGAATCATCCCGGCAAAGACTCTTGCGGTAGTTTTCCTCGTACCACCTCTTCAGCTCTTTCTCTCGGTCTCTTGCCCTTTTTACACCTGCCATTGCGAGTCTTCGACCGAGGGCTGACCACCACTCGAGTTCGGTTCCTAGAACTTGTGAGGAACCGCCTCTGAGGAGGTTGGTGCATCCATCCAGCATGAGATGTTTTAGACGCGAAAAGTGTATTAGCAGCTTCTCGATATCAGCTTCTGAGACGCTGCATGTACCAACATCCAGAAATTCCAAGCGCGGCGGGGGAGGCACTACATCAGAGTTGGCTTGGGCGTTGGGATGGAGGTACGCTACAGTGAGAGGCTGGACGATAGGGCGGGCGGGGATGCGGATTCTGAAGGACGTGAGGGACGCATGGGACGCGGCGGAATGGACGAGCAGGGACAGGTAGAGATCGAGGCGGAAGAAGACGATGGGTTGGGCGAAGCGAGGGACTGGGTCGTTGGGGTCTGGAGTGAAGGAGTCTTGGACGATGGAGAGGGTAGGTAGACCCTTGGATGATGGAGGCCAGGCGGAGAGGGCGAGTAAGGTCGAGTCGAAGTAGGATCCCTAACACGTTGAGGAGTTAGTTCACTCATGGTAAACGCAGGTCGAGAAGCGTAAGCACTTTGTGAAATTGGTAGTACGTAGCCTTCCTGACGCTGTGATGAGGTTCTGTAAATCGCTAGATTGCTTCGCATTCTCAGAACTCACTAGGGTCGAAACCTCAAGGACAAGTACTCCAAGCTGGGCATCGGAGGTTTGAACATTTCCTCCAGATGCTCAGGGGAGAAATTGTCAGGTCCAATCCATACGATTAGAGTCCTCAAGTTGGGGAGGAGCCGAAGGAGATTGGTAAGGACGTCCGCATCGACGCTCCAAGTCTCAACAGATAGATGATAGACCAAGTGCGATGCATCAGAGGTACTTGTATCGTTCTGTCTATCCTCCTGGTCATGAGAAAGACCCGCTCGAATACGACGGTAGAGCCGGGGCACTGTGTCGGGTTGCCTGATGCAGATTGAATGGAAGAGACGATCCACCGGAATTCCCGCGTACGGCAGACACCTCGTCAATGCAAGTACAGTCTGTTGGTCAGTCACATAATCCAGAATACAGCTGTATAATTCTGGCGGGAGATGCGCCAGATGCGCGGACATGAACGCGCTAATCAAAAATTTTGTTTGCCTTCCTGTATGCAGCTGGGTATACCATTGTGGGTGAGGTATGTACTATGTCTACGCAAGTTCCAAGACAAAACAAGAAATCAATAAAAATACTTCCCTCCCCTCCGCCTCTCATCTCATCAAATCCATAGCAGGTCCACCTGGGCCCTGCCACGGCCCCGGCGGCGGAGGCTGCCACCCATCACCCATCGACACACCTCCCAACCCGCCCAACCCTCCCTTCCTTGCGCCTCTCCCAATAATCCCCGACCTCCTTCCCTGCCCCCTCGTCCCCATCCTCATCCCAGGCTGCAGATCCAGCGCCCTCTGCAGCGCCGCACCTGCACCTGGACCCGCACTCGGGCCCTGCAGGTACCCCTGTGCAATCGGGAGGTCCTGCGGCCCAGGCAGCTGTAGTGGCGCCGCCAACGACGACGACCACGGCGACGGCGGCGGCGGTGGCGGGTCGTCCCAGAACCCAGGGCGCAATCTCGGGTCCCCGCTATCCCGTACGCGCTTCGGTATGATCCTCACGAACTGCGAAGGGTCGTCGCGTATTGGATCCACCACGACGCCAGACGCGTCTAAGCTCGCTTGGTCGATATGCAGTAGCTTTCGTAGCTCGGCGTTTTCTTTTTCTAGTCTTGCGATCTCGATTTCGCGCTCGATTGCCCAGTCGTTTTCTGTGGCGCCTTTGTCGTCGAGGGAGTCGAGGAGCCGCTCGAGTTCGGCGATTTCGACAGAGGTGTCGGGTTCGTACTCCAGGTCCATGGAGCCGTCGTATATTAGGTCTGAGGGGTCGGGTGGTTCGCCTGCCATTGAGCGGAGAAGGCCGCGGAGGTGGTGGGATAGCCGTCGGAGGACGTGAGCCATTTCGGTGGAGGAGAGGAGGTCGGAGGACATGGATTGTGTTTCTCGTGCTTGCAGCAGAGTTTCGTAGTGTCGCGTGAGGGTTAGTTCGTGTCGTTGAGCTGCGAGCTGAATAAAGAATACGTTAACATCAGGAACTCATCAGAGAAATGAAATTCGAAGCGTACTGCATGATTGCGGAATTTAGACATGATAGTTTCCATGGTTGTTTCGTACTCTCTCAGTAGCTGACTTAACTGTTTGTTTTCATGGTGCAATATCTGGTTTTCAATGACAGTCTTTGCACTCATTCGTTCCAATTCAGATTCAAAAGTTTCTACAAGTCGAGTCAACAGATGTCTTCTGCCCAAGTCGACGCAAACTCACCTTTTGTAAGATCTGTATTGAATCTCCGTAGAGCAAAACCGGATATTGCATGTGCAGCCTCGGCCTGCGACATAAAGTATCAGTTACTCGCGTCAGTCGACGTCATATAACACACCTTGAGCGAGGCGGCATGGGCCTGAAGGGATGCCGTGAATTTTTGGTTGTGCGCCAACTGCTCGCTGAGCTCATGGACGATCTGGTAGAGCCTGAGCATGTCATTGTCCATTTCGCCCGACGGGGAGCGCGGTATTGGACTTGCGAAATGAATTTTGGAGAGAATGGTGGAGGTGTTTTTGGGAGATTCTTTTGGGAGAACTTGGTGTGGAGGTAAAGACACGTTCGCTGACAGGCAAGCGAGTGTCGATGCGCACAGGTGCATTGTTACCGATGAAAAAATCGCCCCTTGTGAAATTGCGAATGGCGGCTGTCTCTTCCTCTGTGAGGTTGCGGGGGCGCTTGCTTGGGCGGAAGGTGGAGGTGGATGCACCGGTGTAGGTGCCGTTGTAGTCGCTGTAATACTGCTGGTGGGTGAGGGTGGTGTTCTGGAGGGTGGCGTACATGGGTGGCGGGGCAAAGGATTGGACAGACGAGGCAGCGTGGGGCATACCCGGGGTGTGATGGTCTACATCGGGGTCAGGGTAGGCGCATGTTGATGCGAGCCCGCGCTTGATGCAGCTCTGATGGGGCGATATTGGGTGAGACGGGGGGGCGGCGGCGGGGGACGGGACAAACCTGGCAGGGAAGATGCTCGCTGCATCGAGTCTTGCCGGTGTGGCAGGCGACGCAGGCTCTGCGGACGGACGGGGTCTTGGCTGGAAAAGATCAGAGATGAGATTATTTCTCCGGACGATCGGCTGGAGGGAACGGACGTTTGCGGGCGGCCTCGGGGGCAGGCGGCGGCGGCGGCGGCGGGGCAATGGGCTGGCCGAGGAGGTCTGTGTGCTGCAGCTGCTGAGTGTCGATTGCCGCGGGCGACTCCGGCTCCTCTGCGTTCAGCCCCGACATTGGAGCTGCAAACGGCCAGAACCCCCGCCATCCCCCGTCAACACCTCCGTCGCTTATGTAACTCTCCGGCCCGGCTATCCTCTAGCCGAAATCAAGCCTTTGTGCTCTCACCACCACCATGTCCGACCTCGTTCCCCCAGGCCCCTTTTCCGATTTCGACTTTGCCTTTGACCCCACCCTCTCCAATCTCTTTCCCAACCCTCCCCCACTCCCATCGTCTGCTGATCTCTTTTCTCCGGACGAGACACTTGATCTCCAGTTTTTTCTCGACAATTTTGGCGGCCTCGATTGGGATGTTGCCGCCGCTCAAGAACCTCTCAATTACGACTACATTCCGAGCCCAATTGCACCCTATTCCAACCCTCATCTAAAGACAACACCAGAGCCATCAACCTCATCATATCACAATACCCGTCCAGCCCCTTCACGGGCTTCCATTCATGCCGCACCCCCGCCAGACATCGACACCGAGCGAAAAACACCATCAGACAGTCTCAGGGACAGCCAAGACCAATCCACGACGCGGACACGGCCACTACTATCATCCCCGCAAAAACGTCTCAACCACATCATGTCTGAACAAAAGCGACGCAATGCCATTCGCGACGGTTATGCACAATTGGTATCCCTCCTCTCACCGGCCGGGTCAAAACATGAAATAGGGATGCCCACGCGCGGCCGGCCAAAGGGCAGCGGGCTTCGCGGAAAGGGTCAGACAAAGGGAAAAAGCGGGGTTCTCTTCCGTGCAGTCGAATACATCCGTTGGCTTGAAGAGGGCCGAGATGCTTTGCGAGCCGAGGTTTTGCGGGTAGAGGCCGCTGCGGGGATACGACACCCTTGATCGTTGCATGTGTAAGTTCCCTTGTTCTATTCATGCCAGGCTCAGGTACTTATGCATCACAGGATGTTGGTTGCATTATATTATCAATAATACCCTGCCCTAGTAGTGGAATACCTTGTATCTGTATACGTTCTGGTAACCTGGTCTGCAGTTTGCGTCCGGGATAATTTTGGGTTTCCCCTCCTCCACGTGACGGTGTCATGCCGTAGTGACGAGTCCCTCGAGATCGACTGATCCACCATCAACGGAGATGGTCCGTATTGCGCGTCCCCCTTATTGTCTACCCAATGCCCCCTACTCCCTCCTGGCCCATCCCAAAGCTCTCCTTCTACATACAGGACCTCTCCCACCCTGGAGCCTCCATTTTCCTAAACGCTGTCTCCCCGCTCTTTGCTCTACGCAACGCCTGTATTGCTAGCTTCACATGGCTGTACACCCCCACCACGGCGCCTACACAGTCGGTCCATCTCCTCCCACCCACCTCACTGCAGAGTTGACAATCATCCCCATGCAAGTGTGGAACATCTAGTACTCATATTACGTTCGATGCCAGGCGTCGCGCACACGACCGGCGACGCTACACGCAAACAGATCCACTATTCGCTCGAATACATCGAGCATACCAAGAACCGCGCGCGGGATGAGATTCTCGGTGTGCTCGTCCACGAAGCTGTCCACTGCTTCCAGTACAACGCCAACGGGACGTGTAATGGCGGTCTCATCGAGGGCATAGCGGGTGCGTTTTCCTCCCTTTGTCATACCGATCAAAAACTAAATGAGAATTCACGTACTTTTTTCGCATTTGTGTAGACTACGTCCGCCTCCGCGCAGGCTTCGACCCACCGCACTGGAAGCAGCGTGGCGGGGACCACTGGGATGCGGGGTACGACACGACGGGGTTCTTCCTTGCGTGGATCGAGAAGCAGCATGGGGCCGGGACTATACGGCGGCTCAACGAGCGTCTGAATTGCGTGGAGTATGACGAGAAGGTGTTTGAGGACGTGACGGGGAAGAAGGTGAAGGAGCTTTGGGAGGCGTATTGTGCGTATTTAAATTAAAGGATGCTTGGGAGGTTGTGGATGTGAGGAGGGAATTGGGGATAGGGGATCAGCATAGACATGTGTTGATTTTATTGTGGAATCTAGTTTTCTCGATATTTCTTCGGTTGAGGCTTGAGCAAGGGAATGGTTCCTCGCTTACATTGCAGATCTATGCATCGATAATCACGTTCATTTCGCCTACGGAGCTCCAGTCACAACGTGGGTGTAAGTCATTGTATTGTATGATCGTCGTTTCGCGGCTCGTGATTAAATTTCCATGTACACAAGAGGAATTCCTGAAGATGAGAGCCGAGACAAGCTCAAAATGACGGGAGGAAGGAGATATAAAAATTGCGGCTGTGGGTCATTTATATGGAATCTATACGTACTATGAAGAACTCGGGTGACGAACGTTAAGTATAATCTATACCCTGAATTATTCTCGATCATTACATACTACCGCGCCGTTTGAATTTGCCAGTGTACGAGGTGGACTCTTTTGTTACACATGACTGACCCGCGACGCGACGCGATATAGTCACGTGTATTTATTACTTCCGTACAACCCTTGGAGGATTCTAAGCAACATTCAAGTCTTTCTTCTTCATCCTTCTTTCAATGTACTCGGATGACGACCTCCAAGACGAAAATCATGCTCTTTTCCACACTCGGTATGGGGAACCTGAAATGCGCCCCTTTGAACTTTGTGAAGACGAGACTCGACGTCACTATACTTTTAGCTTGAGAGAGAAAACCCCTGAAGGCGACGAGGTCGATCCTTCTAAGATCACTCAAGCAATTGAATGGATGAGGACGTGGCGTGTCAGGCGTTTCTTTAAGACTGTGCAGGGATTTTATACGGTGCGATTCTGAATCCCCGGCTGCGCAGCGGCTTGATGCTCGATTTGCCATGATTTTTGACTTGTTCACTCGAAGGGCAATCTGGATCTCAGTGGTCGACATGTTTCTGTAATTGAGAAATCTCGCTTTGATGATTGAGAGTTCTCGTTGACTGTCTTTCAAATCAGCGTCTATCCGAGGTGCTCCCGAGGTGGACTGCCTACATATCCAACTTCTTAGACCTATCCGTCTGTGCGAGGGGATTTGAAATGCTAGTCTTATATGGAGGGGAAGAATTCACAGTGACAGATTATAAGTTTGACAAGCCAGAAATCTGGGAGATTTTTAGAACAACTTGGAAAGTCCCTTCATTTATTGACTATGGTTTTCTCTTTCGAGAGACTCGTAAGCCTTTCCGGGATTTCTTGTCCAGGACAAACTTGTTGACGTGTTTTATTAGAACAAACTCTTCGAATCATCGCCGCATCTTCTGGTATACCCCAGGTTCAGAAACTCTGTTTGATAGATCTTCCCTCTGAGATTCTGGACAAGATATGTAGCTATACCACCGAGTGTCAGATACGTCTACTCTTTTCGACTTGTCGGCGGCTCCACGAGCTTGGAAGCCGTCATCTTGTGAGTGTCAGTCGCTTTCTTTCTACTGCTTCAACGTCTTCCTGAGTCATTCACAACGCAGTCTCGAAGAATCATTCTTAAACGGCCGTTCTCGTTCTACGTGGATCTGGACAGCTCTGACCTCCCCCTCGACGAGTATATTGCAACTGCCGCCCTCAATGCTCGTAAAGATACATTAGCCTTCTGTGATTTCCTGGAAAATAGGCGGGAACTGCTTGACCGCATGGAGAACCTCATGGTTGCCGACCGATGGGTTGACTTGTTCGACCAAACGATCATCCACGATCGTTTCGTCTCGCAGCTCGATGGTGGAAAATTTCATAAACCCCTTTACAAATCTTTACAAAAGATAATTGCCTCAAGCGTAAACCTCACAGTCCTTACTTTCAGCGAACTGAAGCTCGGCCTCAATCTGATCATTTGTGTCTGCAACCTCCCGAAGCTCGATAACTTGAATCTTCGGATGTGTACCATTAGCAAGCAAGCTCGGCGTGCTCTCCTCCTTGACACCGAAAGTGCTCTTGTCAGTCCCGTCCGCGATCTCCAGCTTATCATTCGAAGTGAAGAAAGTCTTTGGTATGCCATGCTGTTCTGCCCGAGACTACGAAATTTCACTGTTCATCCCTTTTCCAACGCCGTTTTCCCGCCACCAGAGGTAATTTGGGACAAATGCCGTTTTTTTAATACCCTGAAATGTCTATACCTCGGCCGTCTTGCCCTCTCGCGTCTGCAAACATTCGTAGAATGGATCCAACAGTGTTCACATGGGAATACACCGTGCCTAACGCATCTCAAGATCGAAGTCGAGTTGGGAATGACTGACCTAAGTATAATATCGTTCCTTCGTGCCGTTCAAGGTGCACCATTAGAGGTGTTGTCTATCGATGGTGCTCTTCAGGCCAATTTCCATCTTTTCGACTGGATTGCCCAGCACTTTCCTCATTTACTGGGTCTTACGATCATACGCCACAGCAGTACCCGCTCAAGACGCAGCAGATTTGTAGTTTGGCCCTTCCCGGTCTGGCAATATGCCCAACGCCTCTCGGCATTCTCGAGACTACAGCATTTTGGTTGGAACAACGAGAAACTCGTGCCGGAGTATTCGACATATTCTTTGCGGTTTCTAGAAGAGGGTGCTCTCGATCCCCGCGACTTTATTGGACGCGAGGAAGCAGACGAAAATGAGTGCTTCTCGCGCGAAGATATAGATATATGGACGCCGAAGTTGTTTGCAATTCACTGTCCAACTCTGCGCACACTCACACTCACGTTTATGTTCGTCACGTATCGCATCCTACGACTATCTGAAGGAATCATTGAGATTGAAGACGACCCCCGTAGCGTGATATACAGAGAGAAATGGAACCCGTCATCATTCTTTGGCCACTGGCCCCTCGCAACTCGGCAAATGGAAGGTGAAATATAGCACTTAGTTCTACGGTTTTCAATCTATCAAGTTCTCGTCGCGATAAACCAGAGACTTGTGCAAGGAACGTTTTCTAGGTTTTACATAAGAGTCGAGAAGATTGTCTAAAGGTTTGACCACTAGTAAAACAATAGAACTTTCCTAACATACTTTGAGTCGCGCGAACTTTGAGGTAGGCGATTTTCCATCGCAGCGAGGCCCGGTGTCAGTATCTATGTATTTGAATCAATGGAAGTGGGACTCTGCTCTTCCACGCCTGCCTTGCTAGCTTTATATGTGTGGGCAAGTCATGATACTGTGTGATCCGTCGATCTAGCTGTGGGGGAGAGTGTATGGAAAATTGGCCATGAAAAGTGATGACTTTTAAAATGGAATTTATGAAGGGAGCTGAGACGTTTGGGAACGACAGGAGAAGGAAGAAGCATCACATATATAGGTCATCAAATGGATCTATATTATGTAGCCACTGCCATGGTGCATGGTTCTGGCAGGGATGGGTCCCCGCTACTCTGGGGCGGGCTTTGTGGCCCGAGTACGCCACAACGAATGATCACGTGAACCTGTTATCGCGTAGCCTTGAATTCGTCACCAACATCTCCTATTTGACTCCACAAGTTCTCGATTTGTGTCATCCCTTTCCCATTTAAAATGTTAACCATTTCACTTTTCCTGCTTCGCACTTCGTCTCTCTTCTGTCATGACCATCTATTATCAAATTTGGGCACTTAAGTAGCCTTCTTTTCACCCTTCCATACCGTCTTTACTCATATGACTAAGTTACACGTATCCGTCATAATTTCTCCTACTCAGACCCCCTTCCCAGTTTCAAATGCATGAGCCCTGTGACCACGCGCCACCCATATGACAGAGGTGGATTCCGATGGTACTTGGGCGGCTTGACTTCACGTCCGGTGGAGGAATATCCATTGACGGGTTGTTTGGGGCAGATCAGGTGGTGTAGGTATAGAAATCGACACCGTAGATACGTTCTGGCATTTAATGCGATAGTATCCCATAGAATGTAAGTGTAGCGGGCTCCGCGGACGTCAGGGCGCCCGTGATGTTTATACTCCATCTTGGTATTATGAGCGGACTCGTAATCGCGACGCGACGCGATATGATCACGTGTATTGCGAACCGACTCGGAAGGTCCTTGGATTTTCGATTTCAAGTCTTCTTGATTCTTCTCGACAAACAATGTACTCCGATGACGACCTCCAGGATGAAGACCATGCTCTGTTCCACACTTGGAATCCTCGACCAGAAATATGCGCCTTTGAAATGGACGAAGAAGAGACTCGACTGTCTTTTGCTACTCAGCTGAGAGAGAAACCCCCCAAAGACGAAGTCGATCCTGCTGAGGTAACCCGAGCTATTGAATGGATTAGGATGTGGCGTATCAAGCGTTTCTTTAAAGTTGTGCAGGGATTTTATATGGTGCGATTCCGAGTGCTCGCTGCTCAGGTGCCCTGTTTTCTGATGGTCCAAAGGGCAATTTGGACTTTAGTGGTCGACATGCTCCTGTAATTGAGAAACATTGCCTCATCAAGAATTCTCGTTGACTGTCTTATCAGCGTCTATTAGAGGTGCTCCCGAGGTGGACTGCCTACATATCTAGCTTCCTAGACCTATCTGTTCACGCGAGGGAGTCGCAATCACAAGTTTGCCATGGAAGGAGAGAATTCACAGTGACAGATTATACGTTTGACGATCCTGGAATTTGGGAGAGTTTTAGAACGACTTGGAAAGTCCCTTCAATCATCGGCTATGGTTTTCTCCTTCAAGAGACTCGTAAGCCTTTCCAGCATGTCTTGTCCAGAAAAAACTTGTCGACGTGTTTTATCAGAACAAACTCTTCGAATCATTGCCGCATCTTCTGGTATACCCCAGGTTCAGAAATTCTGTTTGATAGATCTTCCCTCCGAGATCCTGGACAAGATCTATGGTTACGCTTCCGAGTCTAAGATACGCCTACTCTTTTCGACTTGTCGGCGGCTCCGCGAGCTTGGATACCGTCATCTTGTGAGCGTCAGTCACTTTCCTTCTAGTCCTTCACCGTCTTCCTGAGTCATTCCACAATGTAGTCTCGAAGAATCATCCTTAAACGGCCGCTTTCGTTCTACATTGATCTTAACAACTCTGACCTTTCTCTCGGCGAGTATATTGCCACTGCCGCCCTCAATGCTCGTAAGGATACATTGGCTTTCTGTGATTTCCTGGAAAATCGGCGGGAGCTGCTTGGCCACATGGAGAGCCTTGTGGTCGCCGACCAGTGGATTGACACGTCCGACCAAACGATCCTCCGGGATCATCCTATCTCGCAACTCGACGGCGGAAAATTTTATACCCCCTTTTACAAATCCTTGCAAAGGATAATTTCCTCAAGCGTAAACCTCACAATACTCACTTTTAGTGAAATGAAGCTCGACCTTTATCTAATTGCTTGTATCTGCGACCTCCCGAAGCTTGATTGCTTGAATCTTCGGATGTGTAGCATTAATAAGCAAGCTCGGCGTGCTCTGACTCTCGACACCAGCCAAGTTCTTGTGAGCGCCGTTCGCTATCTCGAGATTGTGGTTACAAATGAAACGAGCATTTGGTATGCCATGTTGTTCTGTCCAAAGCTACACAATTTCAGTGTTCGTGGTTTTTCTGGGGCCGTTTTCCCGCCGCCAGAGGCAATTTGGGACAAATGCCGTTTCTTTAAGACCCTGAAATGCCTGTACCTAGGTCGTCTTGCCTTCTTCCATCTGCAAATGTTTGTAGAATGGATCCAACAACATGGGGATACACCGTATCTAACACATCTCAAGATTGAAGCCGAAAGGTGGGGAATAACGGACGCAAGTATCATATCGTTCCTTCGAGCTGTCCAAGGTGCACCATTAGAGGTGTTGTCTATCGAGGGTGCTCTTCAGGCTAGTCTCCATCTTTTTGACTGGATTGCTCTGCACTTTCCTCGTCTACTGGGCCTCACAATCATGCGCCATAGCAGCACCCGCTCAAGACGTACCAACCTTATAGTTTGGCCTCTCCCGGTCTGGCAATATGCCCAACGCTTCTCCGCATTTTCGAGACTACAGTATTTTGGCTGGAACAACGGCACTTTCTCGACGGCATATTCAACATATTCGTTGCGGTTTCTGGAGGAGGGCTACCTCGATGATGTCGATAATGTTGGAAGGGGAAAAGGAGATGAAAACGAGTGGTTCTCGCCCGAAGATGAATGGTTACCCAAGCTGTTTGCAATTCACTGTTCAACTCTGCGCACACTCTCACTCACGTTCATGTTCATCACATATCGCATCCTACGGCCATCTGAAGGGGTCATCAAAATCGAGAATGAGCTTGGCCGTGACCCGATATACAGTGAACAATGGAACCCGTCACCGCTCTTTGGTCATTGGCCCCTTGCAACTCGACAAATAGAGGATGAAATCTAGTGTTTGTCGATAAGTTCCTTGTTCCTCCCTTGTTCTTACTCTCTGATCGGCTTCACTCATTCTTTCTCACTTATTATCGGTGTGTGATCGGTGTGTGTTCAATGTCTCCTACACCGTTTATCCAACTCCACGCCAGCTCTTATTCCATACATCTCTTGTTCCATACAGTTTAGCCTCTCTTTCGCAATTTCCGATGTGTGAGGATCCTCAGATGCTTGGGGGCTCACAGTCTCTCCTCTCCTTTTTACGCCCTCAGTTATTTCCATCTCTCTTTCCATCGTCTTCCATGCTCCTGTCGTGACTGCCGGGAGGAGTTGCGATCGTCAGAAGGACTGATGACGAGAGTTTGAAACTTTCAAGTAACTCCTTTGCTCTCTTGTTCGAATTTGGTTTCAGTTAAGTAATCATTGCAAACCTGTCTACTTTCCTATCGACCTAATGAAGAAACATAGGTCACTCACTTTGAAAAGATCTAGTTATATGCCTGAATATATTTTCCTGGTACAAATCACTTTTTGTTCATTCTTCCTCTTTGCAATTGTTTCCCCTGTACATACTTATTTCAGACGTTTATTCTACAGCTGTATGCATAATCTTGTCAGTAAACAAACTGTATAAAATCACTTTACTTCCACCCCATAGAGAGCATGTAACATTGGTAATGCAGCTTCAATGAACAAACCACCACAACTGATAAATAATGACTTGCACAGATCTCAAAAGCCCGACATTGTAGTATTAATTGAGAAGGAAACAGATAAGGATACAACTACTTATAACTATACAGGCGCAGTAAAAAAACTTCAAATAAAGAATGGAAGAACAAGGAGAAAATCAAGGTCAAACCACATCATGATGATCATCCTAATTCCTCCTCAAGCTCTCTTGCTAGAAAATCGTCTTCTTCCTCTTCATCTTCATCCTCCTCATCTTCGTCACCACCGTCCTCTTTTCCAATTTCAGCAACCTTAAGCAGTGAACCGGAATCCGTCACACTGTCAATCTTTTCACTGCCCCCCACCAAATCCTCCGCAGAGATCGAATCTTTCAATCGTGAAAACCCAGTGCGCTCCGCAGCCAACTTCTTCCGCTTAGCAAGGGGTGACCGTAGAATATCACCATCTTTCTTTGCTGACCCGTTCACACTCCCACTATCGGAAGGTGTGACACTTCTCACTCGTTTCCGACCCATTCGTGGAGTATTAGAGACACTATCAGGAACGCCCACAACGCGATCATCAGCACTCTGTTTCCGAAACGGCCACAAAGCCTTACCTCATGTCACTAACTCCGTCCTCATCTTCGGATGCAAAATCACTCCTCATCCCACTTCCATCACTGCGCATATCGTCCTCGTCGTCAGTCTCATTCAAAAAGGCATCGACCTCGTTATTGATGTCCTCCCAATTGATCGCACTAAGCTCCAGTGCCCCAGGGTCCTTCACATCAGGTGTGATCTCCTCGTCCCAATCGTCCGTGTCTGGCTCAGGATCGGACGAGATCTGCTGCGAGTCGGTCATCGGGCTTGAACTATTCTGTCCTGGTGCATGCGGCTCTTCCAGAAGATATGGGGTTTCGTCCTGACGCTGCCACGTCGCGATTGAATCGGTGAACCATGCCAACCAAACGATCTTAATACCCCCGCGCTTACGTGCCATGTCCACTTTCACAGTTCCACGCTGACGGATCAGGACTTAACATCTGATCATATTATGACCTTGGTAAAAAGAAGGGGCTTACTTTAGCTGCAACGACATGTGTGATATCAGGCTTAAGCTCGGTAGAACATCGACCACCGAACATATGCGCCATTTTCCATATCTCAGTGGATTCTGGACGAGTATCAAGGGGTATCACACTTGAAAACAGGAGATGGACGCCTTCGAGGACTTCTGATCGTATTCGAGGGATGATTTTCTGTCAAACCGTCAAAATGATGTTCATCCCTCACATGGATGCTGGCGCACCGTTACGTCATATGGAGGCTTTTCGCGTCTCTTCCCCAAAGTGCCACGATCCTTGTGTGAATCATAAGAATTAAAGAAGCGACTGTGAACTTCGCGCAAGATCTAAGAGACCTTTTGAGTACTTGATCGTCATCACTACAAGATCCACGCATACCTTCGACACACGCTCCAGCTCGACATCGTCGTTTTTCAGCAAGGCTTTCCGTTCATGCTTCGGCACTGCTGGCGTCTCTTCCTTTGGTGTAACCTCATTCGTGGTGTTGTCGTCATGGTGGTGGTGATGATGGTGATGATGTTGGTGCGGTGTCTCGCCCTCGGAAAGGGCTTCCTGTTTCTTTGCTAGGGGTCGTTCTTCGAGCTGAGCTTCTAGTGCCAATGTGTTTTGTGTCACCAGCGCTGTCTTCGCAAGTTCAACATTGTCGCCTTCGGAGGATGGAGCAGGCTCTGGTACCACTAAAGCGGTAGCTGCGTTAGACGGAGTCTCCTGGGCGACGTTTACGGGGCTCTCCGAATTACTAGGTGGGGACAACGTTTTCATAGTAGCGGGAGACGTGATCACGGGAGCCAAAGGCTCCAGTTTTGGTAGAAATGTAGAATTAATATCGCCAATACCGACGAAGAAGTCATCTATGAGTCTGTGTCAGATGGTAAAACACGGAGATACGCAAAACACTCACAAGGTACAACTTTAACAAGGTTCGGACTCCATTCCCAGACGTCCGCACGATCATCAATAATAACCACCATCGAAGTATCACATGGGAACAACCTTTGAAGGCTCTTCTGAGTTAGACCTCGAATACCGTCAATAGTTGCCTCACGGTCAGGAGGTGGAAACTTACTTCCGCTTTCATCTCGACTAAGTAGACGGCCACCAAATATTTTGCCGTCTGGATCGATCGCGGCGCAGACTTCCTCTGCATACGCTCGCGTACCCATAGTATAAACGTGCATCTCGTACATCTTGGCTGTTTCCTGCAGAAACTCTTTCCAGCCGGGCCTGAGAGGCCGTCAATACATCAAGTTGATTTATCAGAAGACTAGTGCTCTCACCTTGGTTTAATATAGTACATACAACCTTCATTCTCGATTGCTTTGTTCTTTCCCTTTCCTCGTTGCGGGAACCGAGCAGGCGGTCCAAAGGACTCGGGACCAAGTCGGAACTTTTTGACGTCCTTGAGGGCTTCCCAATTGGGATTGCACTCATCGTCAGAGTCCGAAGAGGTATTATCGGAATCATCCGTTGCGGCTTTGCTCGTAGAAGCCTTGCTTGCTTGTCGAGCTTCCCATTCTTCACCTTCTGAAATCCATTCGCCGACAGTCGGGTCGACTGTGGCGTGGACGATCGTCTGGTCGAGGTCGACGATAAGAGATAGTTTGCGCGCCTTTAACAAGTTCTCTGCTGTCTCGCGTTCAATCCGTTGGGCTTCCTCAAAAGAAACGGTAGGCCCAAATGCGGAATGAGTCATTTGTATAGAAGCGCGAGACGCATCAGAGAAACCTGTATAGTCGGTGCTGTGATTGCATTTAGTACAATTCCGAAGTGGCGAGATACAACTTACTTTGTCATATCCTTTCCGCAAAGGACGCACATGCCGCTGAGTTGCATACCGTGCTTGCATGGCTCAATGACAACAACAACAGGCCGCTCTTTCGCCTTGTGCTGGGAGATGACATCTCCTACTTTGGCATTCCATTTTTCGAGAGTGCCTTCGATGGCCGAGTCCCAGGTGCCGAAGCGGGTCTCTGGTTTAGCGTCGGGAGCAGTTGAGAGATGGACGAAGGAATAACCTAGGAGTCGCGTGCCGCGCTGAACAGAAGAGGCGGGCTGTGCGTCTATAGATATGACCTTTATGGGATACGGGAAGGTCGGGGGGAGAAAGAGTTCCGTGGGGCTGGACGCCATATCTCAACATCCGCCGTGACCGTATGGAACCAAGTCTTGTCGGAACTCGGATTTATCCTTTGATCAGTCTTGCTCATCATCTTCTTCGACTTCGTGGCGCCGAATCCGTGGACGATCCTGGCCAAACCGTACCTATCGCTTATCAGCGACTTTTCCTATGCAGCCTGAATAATATCTTAATGATGTACGAGATCATCGATATCATTCTGATTCATGGATCCGGCCGGCAATTGAGGAGTAAAAAAATGGACCAACATTGCCTTGGAAAGTCTCTAGTTTATGAGGAGAAGGGTGGTCAAGCAATGGCTTAATCATAAAGCTGTACACTTCGATCGACACGGTGAACACATGTAATATTTCTTCATAGCTGTATTTTTTTGTATATTTGAAGAAATTCCATAATACTTTCCAGACACATAAGCGCGAACTCGGTCAACACGACTTGGTCACAACACGTGATGACATTTTTACTTTTCGAACCAACCTGGCACGCTCCTTTAACTTGTTCAGTTCCTTTGTCCGGATGCCCATCCAGATCCATCGTCATCGCCCCAATCTCGTGCGTCCTCCTGTACGACTTCCCCGAAGGCCGGTAAACATGCCAAAAGCCTCCAAGGGCCAGAAATTCTATGCCGTTCAGAAAGGTCGTCAAACTGGGGTCTTCTTGACATGGTGAGGAGCTCCGTGCTCCAAATTGAATAAAACTTTAAACTATGGGTTAAGGGAAGACTGTGAAAAACAAACGAAGGGATATCCTGGAGCCAAGTACCAGGGCTTTACGAATGCAGCAGATGCTGAAGCCTTCGTTTCTGGGACTTTGTCCTCGTCCGCTCCAAAATCTAGTTCTTCTGGTACATTGAATGCAAGAGTGAAGAAATCGTCCGCTTCTTTAACATCTAGTTCTTCTGGTGTATCAAATGCAAAAGGGAAGAAACGTGCAATGCCAAGAGACGTAGCAGACGAATCTGAATACGACGTTGTCTATTGTGATGGAGCTTGCAAGGGTAATGGTCAGGAAGGTTCGATTGCGGGTGTGGGTGTGTGGTGGGAAGAGAACGATCCACGGTGAGAGTAATTGTCTCTTGTAAGCTGCCTGCCTTTTAACTTTGTTCAGTAACATAGCAGAACGTTGTCCTGGAGATCAGACGAATAACAGGGCGGAGTTGATTGTATGTATTCTCGCCTTGATAGATGAGATAACGACCGATCACGTATGTACGCAGGCAATTGCTCGTATGCTTGAAACGACGCCGAAAAGCAAGAAACCACTGCTCATCAAGACCGATTCTCAATATTGCATAAAATGTGTGAATCTCACGACTTTACTTACGTATCACCTTTCACCTCAATTGGCTCAGGTTTCTTCCAGTGGCTACCAAAATGGGAACGCAACAATTTCCGCACAGCAGGGGGTGATCCTGTGAAAAATATAGAGATCATCAAATACGTGTCTGCTCTCCTGGAAGTTCGAGCTCTTGTGGGACAACCGGTCCATATGGAGTATGTCAAAGGTCACAGCGGGGACAGAGGAAACGATGGAGCCGACGCAGAGGCTAACAAGGGTGCTCTGCTACCTCCCGTGTCTGAGAGAGATTGGACAAAGGCGAAGCAGGAACTTCTCGAACAGTTCGAGGAGGAACGCAGATCGAGTGAGGATGGGCCAACACAGGTCCCTCTAAACGTCAATGCTGGTGAACTTGAGCAGCCGACGAACCAGCCTCGTAAAGTAAGGAAGGTCAGCCACGATCTGCCTTCCTCGAGGTTGTCTTCGGTGCCCGCTTCGACAAAGCCAAGCAATTCGGAACCGTTGTCTACTGAACCGTCCACCCCACCCCACTTACCCTCTCCGGCCCACGTTACTTCTTCACCGCCTTCGCTTCCGATAATTGAGGTTCCGTCGTCACCTCTACAGGAAACCAGGCCATCTCAAGCGCCTTTGACTATTGAGTCAATAACTGCAAATCACTCACCCTCTCCGCCGAACATTACTTCTCTACCGCCTCCGCTTCCGATAATTGAAGTTTCGTTGTCGCCTCTACAGGAAACCGGGCTACCTGAAGCTCAACCCATGCTACCTGAAGAACCCATGCTGCCTGAAGCTCAACCCACAACCACATCTCCACCTTGCATATCGGACCTCATTCAACTGGAGCCAGAGCCCGAGAATACCAAACCAACGATCCATATAGATTCCCAGACTTCCATGGGGGACTTAAATAAACCCTTGGAGGCCCCGAAGACGCCTGTTCGCAAACACGGCGTGGGGCTCTTCACAGCAACCCCACCACCGAATGCGGGGTTCGTCAGAAAATTCTCGACGACACCATGTGAGCCGCAGGAAACTAAGGAGTCGGAATCAATACTTCAAGGTCAGGAAAATCTCGAGAAACCGATGGCGATGAATGTGGATGTCGTAGATGTTGATTCGAATGTTGTAAGCCCACTCCTTCAAATCTCCGTCAAAAATCCTCAACAGTCCTATATGTGTCTCAGGTGGCTAAGGAGGAGTCAGTGCCGCAAGACCAGGACAAGACCGAGAAATGGGTCGAGGAACCGATGTCGATGAGTGTGGATGCTATGGATGTTGATTTAAGTGTAAGTCCACTCTTCCAAGTCTTTGTCAAAAAAAATCTTGACATTACCACGTTGACTCCCATGAAAAGTCTGAGTCAGTACCGGGAGATCAGGAAAAAACTGAGAAACCGAAGGCGATGAGTGTGGATGAGGCAGATGTCGATCTGAATGTAAGTTCGATCTCACAAGTCATTTCTTACAACCTCACAGCTACTATAGGACTATCTAGATTGTGTAGATGAAGATGATGACCCTCTTGACGATCTATAGTGTGAATCCGATCTTTCTTCTTGTTCGCAGCTCGCTTTGTGTGTTGTTGAGTTCAAAACCTTTGAAACTTGGTTCTTCGTGTGATAGGGTAATCAAATGACACTCATTGTTGAAATGAACTGATGGTCTTCCCCAGTCCTCTCAAGAAAGTGTATGACTCCTTGTTGCGTACATGTCTGATCGTTTCGTTCTTCAACCGCAATGCAAAATCTAAGAGGGGAATATCCATACATCAACGGCGCGGTCCAGATCTGCATCTGAGCTTTGCGTGGTCAGGAGGGGAACTTTTCAATTCTGATAAGTATGTAGTGAGTGACCTTGATATCAAATGTGATTGGTGATCCTTTGAAGGTCAAACTCGCCTAGAACCCAGAGGAGTTGACGGGCTACCGAGTGCCCCCGTATTTTCAGTTCCTTGCAATGATTGTCTCCTTGGCGTACAGACGCAGTTGAATCCTGCGGTCGTGCCATTGGTGTGATATGATGCCATAAATACAGTAAGGTTCTTTGATCATGATCCTGCCCGGGGCTAACGAAACAAAATGGTCCTTTTTCTATAGCAGCAGAGTTAGGTGGCGATGATCGGCGACACGTGTTTACTATAACGGTATGCAGATGTTCCATTGTCATTGAATGATCCTTTTTTTTTTAGCAAACAGAGAGTAATGACAGACTTGACATAACACGTTGATGGAGATACAGCCATGACAGGATTGACAAAACATCAGTGATTTCAGCACAGGTTAGCAACCTGTATCCGATTCTCCAAAATCGCGGCTACGAACGGAAGGCAACAAAAACCAAGCGATGGTCGACTCGGGCCCGTTCGGTGATGGTGCCTCTACAAAAAAGATAGGCCATGAAAATATTATCTGACGACGACCATACCGGTAAGTACGTCTAACCTCTAGAGCTTGGATGTTCTAAAATTTGTCAGAAACAGAGAATTTGAGGCGCCACATCAATCGAAATGCGTCCAACAGCTGACTTTTGGTCAATCTCGGGCCTCAGAGGAATGATCCCCATATTACAGTCAACATCACTGAGCGGCCCTTTCGCATCAGACTCACAGATGCCATGTGTTCCGCATGAACATTCGTTTCATAGTCAGATTCATCTGGCGGCTATCGCTACAAGAAACATGGGGGACCTTGGTATAAGAAGGCTCACCTGGTGTTCTCGATTCTCCAATCCTCAGCAGGTTCTGAGTATTGCCCCTAGACCAATCTTCCCAACTCTCAGCAGGACTGAACCCTTCTATCAACTTGCCTTCAATCCTCAGTAAAAATGAAGTACACTCAAGCTATCCTCCTCGCCTCTGTCGCTGCCTCCACCCTCGTCTCCGCCGCACCTACCGGTAACAGAGATAATGGTGTCACCTCCGTTGCTCTCTCCACTACCACTACCGCGCCTTCATCTACCACCACTGCCACAGGCAGGAATCATGGTAACGAGGATGGCCGCCAGCACCAGCACCAGCCCTCGTCCACTACTGATCGCACAAGTACTGCCTCCGTCGATGCCCTCAATACTTCCGCGCCTCCCACTCCAGGCAAGAACCGTGACCACGCGGATGTACACCAGCACCAGCACCACTCATCCACTACTGATCGCACAGGTGCTGCCTCTGTCAACGCTCTCAAGGCTTCTGTGCCAGGCAAGAATCGTGATCACGCGAATGTCCACCAGCACAAGCACAAGCACCACCACCACTCATCCACTACTGATCGCACGGGTGCTGCCTCTGCCAACGCTCTCAAGGCTTCTGTGCCAGGCAAGAATCGTGACCACGCGAATATCCACCAGCACAAGCACAAGCACCACCACCACTCATCCACTACTGATCGCACGGGTGCTGCCTCTGCCAACGCTCTCAAGGCTTCTGTGCCAGGCAAGAATCGTGACCACGCGAATATCCACCAGCACAAGCACAAGCACCACCACCACCACTCATCCACTACTGATCGCACAGGTTCTTCCTCCGTTAACGCTTCCGTGCCTCCCACCGTAGGCAAGAATCTTGACCACCAGAATGACCATCAGCACGAGCACCACTCGTCCACCACTGCTCGCACCGATACTGCGTCCGTCGATGCTCTCAACGCTACGATACCCCCCTCTCCTGCCGCCATTGTAGACAAGAATCATGATCATGAGGTTGGCCACCAGTACTCGTCCACCACTACCCCTGCCTCTACTTCCGCTCATGTCTCCACACGTGACTTTGACGACGAGCTTTTCGAGCGCGAGTTGGACGGTACTACCTACGATGCTGGTACTGGCAGTGCCTATGATTCTGGTGTGGGTGCACCCCCTGCTGGTGGCAAGCCTCACCATCACCATCACCATCACAAGCATCACCACTCGTACAATTTGAATCATGTCGCCATGCGTGACTTCGATGATGAGCTCTTTGAGCGTGAGCTGGATAGCAATACCCAAGGCGCTGGTGTTGGAAATGTCCCTAATGCTGGTGCTAGTGTACCCTCTGTCGGTGGCAACCTTCATCACCACCACAACCACCACCATCATAAGGGCAAGGATGTGACCGCTCCTACTGATCGTGATTCTGCTGTTCCTACCAGCATTGTTGCTGCGGCTTCCTCTCCTGCAACCAGCAAGACAGATCACAAAAATGATCACGAGCACCACCTTTATTCCCGTTCATTTGAGGACTATGAGCTTGACGCCCGCGAATTCGAGGATGATATTGAAGCACGCAATATCTTTACCAATCTCAGCCGCAAGATTCTGGAAACCCTCTTCCACCATACTACGGGTGTCAACCTGAGCAATCCAAATGCTCGACGCGACTTCGTTGAGGATTTTGAGTTGGCCACCCGCGAATTTGAGGACGATATTGAGGCACGCAATATTTTTACCAGTCTCGGCCGCAAGATTCTGGGAACCCTCTTCCACCATGCTCCGAGCGTCAACCAGACCAATCAAAATGCTCGACGTGAATTCATTGAGGACTCCAAGCTCGATGCTCGCGACTTTGGCGATTATGAATTCGATGCCCGTGACTTTGGCGATTATGATCTCGATGCCCGCAACTTTGACGACTACGAACTCGATGCCCGCGATTTCGGCGATTATGAGCTCGATGCCCGTGGCTTTGAAATCGACGAGCTTGACTAATGGTCAGTTTTTAATCCTTCCTTTGACACGGTGACTGATCTCAGAGTCTTCACCTTAACCAGGCGATAGCTCAGTACTAGGACGTCCATCTCTGGGTAGTTGGATACATTGGTTATGGTAGAAATGTTGGGAATATACATGGTCTTCATACACAACGTTGTACTGTGTGATCTTGAGGCTCTGCTGAGATGACGATTTGCTTCGAAGAATCATGGAATCGCACAGGTGGATTAGTCCTGATTATGCGGCGGCCTAAGTTAAACAAGGCTCATGACTCCACAATAGTTTCACCGTCGTCTAGACGCCAGCCAGCATGAAACCAAAGAACCTCAGTTTCGATTGTGACTCGGCTAGTAGAGCTATACAGATTTTGCATGATAAGTGATGTCAGAACTCCGATGAGGGCCCTTCAAGTCAAAAAGTACGTGACTTCAACTTTTTCCGGTACTACACTATCTTTGATAATCAGCTGTTTGCTGCAGATCTTCATATAGCACCATCCAACACCCTAAATGTCCTGTTCCATCAAGGTTGATCTAATGATGCATCCATCTTGAATCTGGCAATGTTACTACGAGTCCCCATATCATCGACCTGTGTTCAAGATCTCTTCTAACACCGTTGTTCTCTTGTTCGTCATGATCCCTGTTCGTCATGATCCCTAGCTTGATGGTTGCCTTTGAGTTCAAGGTTATATTTGTCGCTCACTCAGCCTATCCTTTTTTGCTACGGTTGCCACCATCCCCTCAGCGATGTCAAACGTCCTCGTCGTTATTGATTCTGCCTCGACGAATGGCCTTATATATGGAGGCGGATCTAATGGGACATGGACCATCAAAAGTGGCTCTCAGTGGTTTGGCAATACTTCGGCTTGGTCTGGGAAAGCCTCGTCTTCATCCATTCAGGTCACCTTCACTGGTATGTTTCGTGTCGTTAGACCCATTCGAAGGAAAGACACTCAGATCCATGTCGGTTTCTAGGAAACGCAATAGCTTTCTACGGACACTCGCCTCCGCCTGAATATTCTCAGGAAATAGCTTTTACGATCGATGAACAGGAATCATCCAAGACGACGTTCCCAGCTGATCAAGCTGGGACTTACTGTCAGTGGTGGCAGTCACCGACGTTGGATGATGGCACCCACACGATACGACTGGAAGGTTTGACCCGGACGGCGTTGGACTTTGCGGCTGTCACCGTCAGCAACACCTCCGTAAAGGAGGGACAACAAATCATCGTCGACGACGACGATGCGTCCATGATCTACAAAGGTCCCTGGAAGCGTCGCACTGGTCCGTTCACATCCCGCGGAGGGACGGCTTTTTCGCCCTTTCACAATGTTATTCACCAGAGTAAATCGGTCGGGTCTTCCGTGTCCTTCAAATTTACAGGTTGGTCTCTTTTTTCTGTTCACGATGAGTGTAGGGACTGAGCTATATTTTGGTCTTCTAGGATCATCTATCGCCGTCTATGGTATAATGCCATCGAGGACTACCGGCTTTATTACGGCACGGTACACCCTCGATTCCGATGTGACCACAATAACGCACAATCCCCCAGCAAATCCCCCTCGAAGCCGCCAAAATTTCTTATTCTACTCTAAAGATTCGTTGGACTCTGGATCACACACACTGACGATTGATATTGAGGATGTGTCAGACCTGACTTATATCCTGGACTACGTGGTGTACACGCAGCCTACCACAACATTTCTCAAGAATGAAACTGGAATACTACCTTCACAGTCAAAGACGACAGTATCCGTTCCGACGTTTTCACCCACAAGCTCAATTTCTCCGTCCGTGGCTAATTCAAGTCCATTGAAGAAGATTATAACATCAACAACGAAGAGCACAGGCATCAATACAGATATAACCACTACTAGTACCACTTCCAGTACTAGTACCACTTCCAGTACTAGTACCACTTCCAGTACTAGTACCCTTCCCCTTCCCCTGGTCTCAGAACCCGAAAGCACTACCAATCCAATTTCTACCTCGGCACCAGTTGCTACGCGGTCCAGTAATATTGATCTACGCAGAGGAGAAATTGCGGGCATTGTTATAGGAGGCATAGTTATTCTGGTGGTACTCATTGCCGCTGTTTTCTGTTGGAAACGACGCCGTAATCAACCTCTTCGTTTCATCTCTCTAAAAGATGATAGCAGCTCGAAGATTGGTACGTTTCGATGGTTGAAAACCACACAACTTCCAATTTGACATGGTTATCGTAAATTGATAGGCAAACCAGCGGCTTCAGCCTTGGGATCTCCGAGTCGTTCATTGACTCCCATCGAGCCTTTCACACTCTCTCATCCCGCCCCAGACTCCCGAGCCGCCATCGAATCTACGGATTCGAAGGTGGCCAGCCTTTTTAGTGCCAATCCGAATCCGAACTCTATCCTGGAGCAATTTTCGGCGCTTCATAGGCGATCAGGGTCTGTGACCCGTCCTGAGTTTGGGGATCCTTCAGAGACTTGGAAGACTCATACCCTGGCGACATCTTCGGCCACCCTCGTTAGCGGAAAACCTCCCTCTTATACAGTTTAAGGAGCCCTTGCGTGGTATAACGATTTTTTGTTGTGCTTGTTGTGTCATTCCTTGAGCTATTGCGTACGTCGCTTGGGTCTTTAGAATACAACGACTTATACCCATATACCCATGGTGCATACAAGAGTGTAAAGTACAACCTATCAGACCATTTTACTAGAAAAATCGATGTGCCACAAGGGATGCGTTATCAAATACTTGATGGAATGGGGTGTGTACATCAAAGTGCTTGCAGTTCGTAAGTATTCGATGCAATGATTTTCTTATGCTCTACGGCGTCGGATTGTTTTCTTTGGTTTGCAAACGGTGCTCGCCGCACCTCGCCGGGTAATAAGCAGCGAATTTCATGTCCATCATGATCAGGTGGTACAAACTAAATGCTAAATCGGGACAAAGCAACGCCCATATGAGGAAGCGCCCTTGTACTCGAAAAGTGGCAAGTCGACCGCTGAGGAACGTCTTGAGGACATATTTAAGCTGTGCTATTTCGATGGAGACGACAGTTGCCACACGCGCTTAAAGCCCCCGCACTCGATAACAATAGACCCCTTATAGCGCCTATTAAACCAGGCCCTACCCGCGAATCCCGTGTTCCTTCCACCAATTTTCGCGCATCTTTTCCCCTCCAAGTTCAGTTTCACTTCCAATAACACTTTTTTGTTCGGCATCGCATTCTAATACCCCAACCTCATCAATTTCGCCTCACGTCAACTTAAATCACATAAAATCATCGACATGCCGTCGAACTACCCATTCACCGTCCCTCCCTCGCCCAGCTACGGCTTCTTTCCCTCTGGATCGACATCACCACACGCATTTGCGTCATTCCATCAGTCGCCGCGCGACACACATGCCATGTACGCTGCATTAGCATCGTCTTCGTCCAGTGCACAGTCCCAGCGCGGAAGCTCTCAATCCAAGAGTTCGAGCGGGTTCAAAAAGTTTTTTACACGGAAGTGAAAGCATCATCTGATCATGCACCGTTCCGTATACGCGACGTTCACGCGAAACCCAGAGTTTGGAGGGGAAGAGGCCTTGATATTGGGGCCACGACGTCGATTCGCAGCATCAGTGCTGATCACATCCACCTTTGCATTGGACACCTATACTTTAGTACATAACTAGTTTTGTATCGCCTATGCACGCCCAGTTGTATCCATAACTTTTGACGAGATCTGAGCGTGAGTAAAATTGGATATCCCCGATTGTCGACCAAAATCCTTGTATGGCCCCTCGAACGTTAGGCACCGACCACAACACCGAGCGACGCATAACCCACGACGAGCAGCCCAATGCCGCCGTCGCGCACCTCAGCCATCACCACCGTCGACCCCGCAGACAACACTGCATACTCCCTCGCCCTCCTCCTCGAGTACACACACACCCTCGACACCCTCCCCCTCGAGCTTTCACGCAGTTTCGCCGACCTCCGCGAGCTCGATGCCGTCCTTTCCTCCTCCATGGCCACCCTCACCTCCAAAATCAACAAACTCATTCTCATGATCGAGCAGAACAAGGAAGACAAGCAGACTCGTCTTTGGCTCCTCGCCGAGATCGCTGAGGAGGCCGCCCGACTCAAGCTCGGCGGCGACGACAAGATTCGCGTGGCGTGCCAGGCTGCAGACAACCTCAAGTACAACATAACCCACCTCAGAAACCTCGCAGAACACATCCCCAATTTTGATCCATCCACCCTTGACAGGAAGACCACATATCCCCACGTCTCAGCACGCTCCTTCATGCCTGTTCTTCCTCCAGAGAACACACGGAGAAGACGGGGTGGTTATGGATCGTTGTTGACCAGCGCGCCCGATCCCAGTCCGGCAAAGAAGCGGCAGCGAGTGCTGCAGCGTGACGACGACCTCGATATCATGCGGTCACCCAAGAAAGATAAGAATGAGCTCAATCCCCGTTCTCGTGCTCGAGCGAAAAAGTGTGTTGATCCACAAAAACATATCTACCATACTCTGATCCTCCATACTCTTCAGAACCGACCGTCCTGCTTCCCCATCCGAATCCCTCGTTTCCGTCACATCTCACGTCCTCCCACAACCCAACGGAAGCTCATCTTACCGCGGAGCCGCCAATGGCTCCAGCGCACGCGGGGCTGGTTCCGCCACTGGCTCAAAACGTTCCCGGCCTTCTGCAGGCAATCGCAGTGCCACGCCACACACGGGTGATCCATACGAGCAAAACGGACTGCACCCAAACGGACACGGCGGAAACTCGCGCCGCGACGCGTACAATGTCCCTCAATCGTCCCACCACGCCTCCCTCCCACATCCCTACCAGAACGGCGCCGTCCCAAATGGCACACACGCCCACCACCCGAGCCCGTACGATATTCATGTTATGAATCAGGCCATTGTTGGTGCACAAGACTGGAATCCGCCGCTAGCGCAGCAGCTGGAAGGGCCGGGAATGCCGGTGTCCCGTGGTGTGATCAACACTGCTATTGGGCCAGGTATACCAGGAGATGCAGGCGACGCGGGCGACGGAGACGGTGACGGCGACGATAGACGATATTGTTTCTGTAATGGCATTAGCTATGGAGAGATGATCGCATGCGACGACTCGCAGTGCGAAAGAGAATGGGTATGTTTATCCTTGCTTGGCACGGAAACTGACTAATTAATGGCTTTGGATATAGTTTCATTTGGCTTGCATTGGTCTTGTCGTACCGCCTGACGGTCGCTGGTTTTGTGATGCTTGCCGCACCAAACGAAACGCGAAACGGTCCGGACGTGGTGGAAAACGGAGAGCGGGAGGTGGAAGAGGGACGCGTGCCTCATGATACTTACAGTGACACTATTATTAATTTCAGGCTTGGAAGTAAGTCTTATTTCTGTATATTATGTACTTTTGAACATCGCTATCGTCTGTCATCTTGGAAAATTTAAAGGAATATTTTGGACAAGAGAGGAGATACTGAGAAATATACATGTGAGAGTCAATGAAACAGAGAGGTCATTCGTTTCTCTATCCTTCAACGCCGCTTCGAACTACGGCTCTCGTCCAGCCCTGGAGAACTTCGCCGTTTTCTATCACTGAACAATTTAATCTATGTACACTTCAAAAGGTGTGCAAACTTACCGGCTCATGCTCCTCTCGTCTGGCTCACCACTGGATGTTCTTCCCATGCCAAGATCCTTATTGGTACCACCATAGTCCAAACCATCTACAGCAGGTGCATTCCCATCGCGATCCTTATATTTATTTTGGTTTCGCGGACCCGTTGGGACTCCTGGCGGCAGCGGTGACGCAGGACGTACTGGCACCGGTGGTGGAGCTGGATGCGTGTAAACAGAACAGAACACGGTGTCAACAAAGCATTAATTATGCAGACAAGTAATTCAACGCACGACCATCGCCAAATCCACCTCGTCCACGACCCCGCCCTGGGAAACCGCGGCCACGACTCATGCCTTGCGCCCGCCCACGATATGCCGCGGGAGACGCGCCACGGCCTCCTGGTACCGGTGCAGGGGCAACGACTTGCTGTGGGCCATCCATGCCTTGATATATTGGCTGCCCAATCTGAGCTTGTTGCTAGAGTCGAGACATTATCAGCACAAGCACGGAAAGAGGAGAACGGTCGTACCTGCATCCCATATTCATTGCTCATGCCCATGCCCATCATATCTCCCTGCTGCTGCCCATTGAACCCGGTGTCCTGCATCATACCAACGGCAACACTCCCCTGCGCGCCCTGCTCGGGCGTTCCATTGGTGACTCCCTGCTGCATCTGTCCAGTTCCGTCGGGCTGCATCTGCATTATCCCGCCACCCATTCCCATGTCCATTCCCATGCCCATGGGCCCCATCATTCCAGACATGTCCATCATAACGCCCGGGCCCATCATACCAGTGTTCGCGGCCCCATTCATCATGGCATTCGCGCCAGTCATAACCATCTGTCGCACCTCGGGCGGAAGCGCGGTAATTTGCTCTTCCTGCATGCCTGCGAAGTTCTACATCGCGAATTCAGGTCAGTATGACTGAGAATCTCGACCAAATAGCGAAAACATACAATGACGTTGGTCTTGAGCACATTGGCGAGCTCGCCCAGGTCGCGACGGCGGTAACAGTACGCCTCCCACGATATTTCGTCGAACCCGTAATTGAACCAATCACCGATGTCAGAGCCAGGTCGTCGCCAAGGTTTTTCAGTCATGGCGCCAAGGTCAAATTCAAGAATGGAGCGACCGTCCATTACCCCCGTAACCGTCGGGTCAACGGCAGGGTGGGACGGTGGCGCCGTCACGGGAGGAAGAGTGGAGAGGTCCACCCCATCGTCCTCTTTTGGTTGTGCTTCAGCTTCTGAGGGCTGCGCACCGGGTGCTTGGGACTGGGACTGAGAGTGAGGGATACCAGCGAAGGAAGATCCAGCACCATAAGACTGGGTTTGGGAGTGGGTAGGCCCGGGCGCATGTGCGGCGGCTTCTGGGGGTCCGCCTCGAGAGATTGGAGTGTATTCTGTTGTGAGTAAGGACTGGGTGGCTGAGATGTGATATTGTATTGAGTCGGTGGATGCGTGAGCAACAGAAAGAACTTGCCTGCTCTGGGTTGCGTAGGTATTGATGAGCTAGGGGTCCTTGGCGTTTGACCTCGGCCAGCACCATGCCTGTATACAAATGAGTCTTCTAGGTGTAGACGCATAAAAAACACGATACCTGAAGTCAATTGACCGCGGTGCCGCCTCCATAATGATTTCCACCTCATGACAAAAGCTAGTCAGGGGTAAAATAGAGGCATGACAACACTACTCACATCCTCGTCGCTCTCATCTCCAAGTTCAACCTCTTCTTCCTCTTCCTCTTCCTGCTCTTGAGATGCGCCATTCACGGGAGCTTCTGGTGTACCCGTAGGTTCTCGTGTACCAAAAATGTCGTCGTTTACATCAGGCTCCGAATTCGAGAAGGCACCATTTGCTGGTGGGTCGACGGGGTCATCGTACGGACTTCTGCACGGATGTTTATGTTTAACGTTCCAGTAGATGTGACTGACAACTCACGGTTGAGGAACTAACGCATCACACAAAAACAAAAATAGGCGTCAAAACGATGTCATTGCAGAATTGTAGGCGATAACAACAGAGAGTTCTCCGCGACGTTCACAATTGAATATCCCTGATGATTCTTACCATGTTTGGGCGCCGGTGCTGAGGAACTTCCATACAAAAACTCGTCGTCGTCGTCCCTGTTTTATGCAGAGTAAGAAACTAAATTTTACAGCTATACAAGCATGCCTTACATGCCAGTACAGTATCACGCAGGTGAGAGGAGAGTGGAGAAATTGGCGTGACTGACCGTTACGCGTCACAAGAGATGTTAGCTTCCGAATTCCGCTCGGTGCCTTCGCAAACTTCCCGTTCTACGCGATGTTGGGCCCAGTACGCTGCTCGCCGTGGTTAGCAGCGACCCAGACGCCTTTTGCGTCGCGTGGATACGCTATCTCCGTCAAGCCCGCCCGAATTCTACCGGGGAAAAAGCTACCTCGTGTTTTCAAGGACAAGAAAGCGTTCCAGTACAACTGGTACAGGAGAATTCTCGATGGCAGCAGAGAAGGACCTCTTCTTATCCTTCACCACGACCAATTCTCTGCAAACCGTCTAATACAGCTGCGCCGCGATATTCTCATGGCTTCGAACCGCACAACCCCATCCCTTGCCTCTGCTGCCATCCCCGCCACACCTCAGCCTCAACCTACTCTCACCGCCATTCGCACCAGTATCTTTGGAGCTGCACTACGTGACTTTCCTGGAATAAATTTAGCACAGGTTGACAAAATGATTGGCGAATCTACAGGCAATTTCGCCATCCTCTTACTCCCATCATTCCATCCTCCGCAACTTAATGCCGTACTGCGCGCCTTAGAGCGTAGTGTCCCCATGAGACCACCGAAAACCCCAGAGGAGATTGAAAAGGAGGAGCAGGAGAAGAATGCGGACCCAGAATCACCAGGCCGGCGGATGAAGCGCCAACGGCGAGTTCTCTATCCCCAGTTAAAGCTCGTGGGTGCGCTTGTCGAAGGAAGAGTGTTCCTACCGCAGGGGATTAAGGATGTGTCGCAGCTTCCGACGTTGGACACATTGAGGGCACAAATTGTGGGATTGCTCAGCGCGCCCGGTATGCAATTAGCGGGAGTCCTCAGTCAGGCAGGTGGAGGTCAGTTGGCGCGGACATTGGAAGGGTTGAAGAAGGGTTTGGAAGAAGATGCTGCAGCCTCGGGTACAGATACTGTGCCCCCAGCTTAGTGTATATACTGATACATATATAATCACTCCTACCGCATGATCTCACACGCAATACATGTTCGTTATTCGGATTGTCCGTCTTGAAGACAAAACTCCCATGTTCGATCTTCACCTCCTTCACCCGTTTTGCCGGTCCCATGGGCCCGTGTTCCTTTAGTCATACGGTGCTCATATCCTTTATATACACTTCGATTGAAGCCAAACGAACGCAAGAGGGTATATCGTGGGTTAGGTGGTGTGCTTCCCGTCGTTGGTGATGGCGGTTTTTTAGCAAGTCGTGGGACATCCCTTAAGAAACCAGTTCAGAACTCGAACATATAAGAAACGTAGACAAACCATAGCGTGTAAGGGACCACATTCCGCAACGTGATGAGGACAGTCCCGCGTGTCTTGACAACCTCTTTTGGTGTGATGAATTTGAACTGCTCCCCCTCCTCTGTTTCTACAGGTATTGGCTCGTCCTCTGCCTCGTCTTCATCGTCATCGTCATCATTCTTTTTCCGTTTACGCGTGGTTGTGAAGGAAGGTATAGGTCCCAGTGACAAGACCTTAGCAGCCGTTCGTAGGAATCCAAGTATCAGCACTTGGTTGGATAGAATATTCCTGTCCTGGTCAGTAATCCCTTTGCCTAACAAGAACGAAGCGGTCAATATTCATAAACATGGACTCGTAGTCATAAGGCAAACGAACCTGCATGAGGAAAGTTCCACACAATACGATCCCATCTCTTTCCCTTCAACGGCGCAGTTTTCTCTAGTTTCGTCGCGTCTATGCCAAACAGGACCTGCGCCCCCCGCTGTCGAAGGTAGGCCACAATCTCTCGAGCATCTTCGTATTTCTCGTAACATTCATTCTCGGTATCATACGCCGTCGCTGTCAGGTTTCTCGGAGGCAAATCGCGTAGTTCAGCTGGTGGATCGCGTAGCAAAGCGCGCGCAAAGGAAAAGTTTCCCTCTCCAATCAGAAGAATAGTATGTGTAGAGCAAAATGGGATAGTCGTTCGCCGAGGTTGTGGTACAGGCGTCACTTTTCCTTTTCCCTTGTTCAAGTTATTTGATGGAGGGTTGACGGAAGCACCTTTGGAATACTGTTGCTTTGCATTTCTGTGTGAGCGTTGTTCAGCGACTTGTGCAGCATGAGAGAGTTTCTCCTTGGCTTTTAAACGAGATTGCTGAGACTGTAGTGCTGCCTTTAGATTCTTCCCTTTGCCCATGATCGTATTTTGTCGAAAGTTTAGACGGGACGGCATTCGGATGTATTTAAAGACTCTTACCGTCCTGCGATTACTAGATTCACACTGGACTGAGGGTTGCTAAGTTTGCGTCAGCATTGTCAAATATACTATATGTTGTGATTATTATACGGGCTTGACGCTCGAGGGATAACAAGGTCTTTCTTATTATAGCTATATATAAGATGAAATATTCAATAAAACGTTCCTACCGCGCAAGGAATAGGGATGCGGTACGGCCCCTTCAAAGCCCTCATTTCCTGCTCAAAGTTCCTGAAAGCGTCCATGGATCCAGAAATAACCAACTCGGATTCCTCGGCGTCGCTCAGGAGGGCTCTGCACCATGTTCGGCATCCTTCTCCATTAGAATCGAATCTGATGTGCACAAGAGGGCAATTCAGATGAGTGGTTGATACTAGACATGGAACACAAAACATACCGGTACTGGTCGCGCCCTTTGTTCATCCAAAGGTTGACCAACGAAGCCACAGTGGCCCCGGGGCGAGGTTGAGTATCAAAACGGATGGCGTTCGGCTCACTGGAGAAGTTACTTGAGAGGGATGCGATAGTAACGGTGCCAATTTGCTGATTTTCGTAATCTGGTAGCATGTTGAGGTGGACGGAGCAATTCTTCGACAGGACAAGATATATTGTGAAGTGGTATGTTGTATCGGGAGATTCCCACTGATCAATTGGATCGCCCCCGATAGTCATCAACACGACTTGTTCTTCAGCAATAACATTGTCGCAATTATTCACGATGGTAGATCGCTGAGGCAGATCAAAGCTGGTCGCCATTGAGGCCTGAAGGATAATTGGTTGTGACGGTGTTCATCGTTTGGGGTCCGCTGTCATTTTGATGCGTAGATTTTTTAAATATTATCCAGAGTAATATATATATATATATATATAAGGCACACGCCTTGCAAATGAGTTCTCTAGATCTGCAAGGCCAATACATTGCTCTATGAGCTCGGGTACTTGAATAAGAGTGAGGGGTACAAAACTCATTTCCGAGTCCCGGTTCCGAAGTCATGTGGCTGTCGGTGACGTTGAGACTCTCGGATCCCGGCCCGGCAGTCTAACTGCCACGTTCGCGCAAACCACGTCTGCATTATCCTGTAGACCGACCTCCTAACCGCATCGTAACCGTTCCTTCCTTCTGCCTTATTTAAATATGGTGCATGCTATCTTATCCCCAATTTCACGATATCTAATGCACGATACCCGTACGTAGCCTACCGAATTCGAGATGCGTCAACGAAACGCGAAGTTTGCGAAAGATGCGAGGTCAGGCAAAAATCCAACGCACCCATCGAGACAGGAGCAACTTGCAAAAAAGAGTCCCATCAACGTTTATGCATTGAGCCTTATCATTTTTGTCGTTTGCGGGGGAGGTATGTGTCCATGCTCATTTCTAAGTCGCACCCTTGTTCTTAATTATTTCTGGCAGTGCTTTTCGAGCTCGTTCGAATAATCTTCCTATGAGGAAATCTTGCAACTTTTGGAGATGAACTCTTTTACAGGAATGGGAGAACAGCGCCATTGTACACCATCACCTATCATGTAAATCTCATACCCGGCGAAAAAGGCTGAGCTATTTCTATTCCATGCAGTATTTCAAGAAAGGAATACAGATGAGCAACTTAACTTTGCAACACTCAATCATCTCCAGATGCGCTGATATCCATACTTTGGCCTCTCTGACTTGCATTGGCGCTGCCCTTCCCCTTTCCAGACCCACTTGCCTCAGGGACGCTTTCAATACCTTCCATACCATCAGCTTCCAACTCGTTCTCGTCGATCTTGACTGCATCACCCGCCCACACACGCATCGTCGGTTGCCAGACCATCACGACATTGTCCTCAGAGGCACTTGCAACCGTCCAGTTCTCATCCTTACCCGGCGCCCATGAGAAGTCCGTCGGGCGTGCTGTGTGTCCTGTAGGCGAATTTGCACTGGATGTAATATTTTCGAAATGAGGATTGCATACCTCCATGAACAAATAACAGCTCCGGTGGTCCATCCTCTTGATCGTCTGGAGTTTGTTCTTGTCCAATGAGAGAGAGATCCCAAATATTAATGCGGCGGTCGCTAGATGCGGAGGCAAAGACGCTCGGGCTGTGTGGTGACCAAGCAACATGGAGAACTTCATCGGTATGAGACTCGAAGACATGCAGCATCCTTCCAGGTACCCGTATGTCATGAAGAATACATGTCTATCATCATAAGTCAACCAAACTTTCGCAATTTATTACTTGGGTAACCCACCTTGTCTGCACTGCCCGTAATAATTAGGTGCGGTGTCGATGGGCTAAACGCGACGGCAAGAATCTCTTGTTCGTGGGCTTGGACTTTCGTCGTAGGACTTGAAGAATTCCTCTTATCCCATCTGTACCTAGTCAAGCATGTTACGAAGTATGCAGTGGAAAAACAGCGTACATCATCATCATCTTATCGTCACCAACGCTCGTGAAGATATTCTCATCTGTCGCATGCCAATCGACATCCTAATCGCGGCACAAAGGTAAACCCTGTGAGCTTGAAAGAACTAAGCAAGAAACGGGTCACATACTCCAACGACCGATGTGTGACCTCTGAAAGTTGTAGTAGGTTCGATTGTCGTGTTTGCTTTAGTATACGAGTTTATATCCCTATGTTCTTAAGTTGACTTGATTTCCCGTATAAAAATACAGGCTGTACATACCAATGACAAACTGTCATATCCTCAGACGCGCCGAGGACGTGCCCAGTCTTTAAAGGATTCCAAGCCAATCCGAACCTTGCGTGTAGTAAACGATATGAGTGATCCTGCTTTCAAGGCATTGGGTAGCACCAAGAACTCACCCTTCCCTGTTCTGCCCGACGAGCCTAATATCCGGTTTGCATACTCCTCCCTTCTCAGGATCACTCGAGTGCTTTGTGCGATCAAAGATTAACACTTCGCCCGTGACAGCCTTCGTCGCAATTAGGTCTGGGTTCTGAGGCATGTACCTCGCACGGTTGACTTCGCCCGCATGGTTGATCTTTTGGATGATCTGAATACGCGGTGCAGCGGGAATGGTGTGGCCGCCCAACTCGCCACGTTCATCGTCGTAGTTGCCTGAGTCGATTTTGTCACCCCCTGACGCGGGCCCGTCGCGCTTTGGGATCTGGACGGTCGCGATTTGGAGGTAGTCTTGGGCCTGCCCTGATGTGTGCGTGCCGAGGAGAAGCCGGTGGGTCGTGTAGGACTTGTTCTGGGGTCTAAAGAAGAGACGTTGAGGGTAGGATGAAAGTGTAAAAACAGTGAGACGTACGATTCTTTGTCCGGGAACCATTGACAGGTCAGACTTGGCCAGTCGAGAGCGTGGGTGATAACAACATCATAGAGGTACGGCGCATTCTTCTTCCTGAGGCATCCCACTTGAATAAACTGCCGCGCGATAGAATCGATCTGTCCACGGTACTCACCAAGTTTTGTACTCCTAGGGATGGAAAAATGAAAATATATGAGGTTGTGAAAACTACAGGTGCGGTGAGCGCGTTGACGGACCTCGTTGATGAGCTTGTTCTCTTCCTCGGCCGCAAGATCATCTTCGACCTCCTCAACCTGAGGTTTCATGTGAATCTCTTCCAAAGACTAAAACCTCTGAATTAGTGTTCGAAGGGGGAAAAGTAGAACGCTTCAAGCAGAAACGGAGCACAGTGGTAAGTTCTGGTAGAATGTTGAATGGACAAAGAAACCAAATTGACGCGACGCGACATTTCTCACGGTTCTGCTCAACATCGTCGACATTGCCCTACACTGCCTAATGAACTCAGAGAGTGTAGAATGTACATACTCAGGCTGCTACGTTTGTTCTCATGGTGGTCGCGTGCAAGAGTTCGGAGAGTATCTAATTAGGTGACTAGCACAGTATAAGGAGAAGAATGTGTGGGGCAGCGCGCAAAGAACCGTTCATGGAAAGCATTCTATACACTTGCCACTGCCGAGCGTACAGGTCTACTATGTTGCCTTCTCGAATGAGAGTAAGAGTTTCTCTAGATCGAATCGAGGATCTTCCGGGTCTGTGATCACTACAGAGGACAAATTGTTAGCTCAGTTGTGAAGCTGGTATCCCCACCAGCGTGGCTGTCACTAGGGATACCAGTAAAGAACTCAAGACGCACCAGTTGAGCTTTTTGCCTCATTCTTTCTTTTCCAAGCCTCCTGTGCCTCAGCAATTAGACGTTTCCGGTCGTGTATAGCATGCTCCAATTTTTGCTGGTCGTGTCGCTCCTGAAGTGTACGGCGGTGGTAGAAGCCGTATACAGCGCCAAAAGCAAGCGCGGAGTAGCGAACAACCTGGAATTTACGTCCTGAACCTCTGCGACGACCGACAAGAAAGAAACAAGAGACGTACGTTAACAGTTGGTGAAACCATTTTACTATTTGCCTCGCCCGTTCACAGATCTAGGGGGCAAGGTGTCCTTTACAAAGGGCACTGAAGCATAGAAAAGGGGTCAATATTTCTCCAGTCGGGTGTACTTGTAACCACATACCGCACCTGAACTTTTTATGAGAGGTTGGGAAAATGTATCGGACTCGGCAATGGACAGCGGAGAAATTCGGTAGTTGATTACGTAATTCAAAAATATATACCTCCGCGCTTGCCACATTGATTTTGGAAAATTTCATTCTCCAAAATTCCACTGAGTGCATTATCAGCATGTTTTTGATAACTCAGAGCATTGTCAAAACTTGCTGTTCAAAGCACAAAAGTTGCGCTTCTTTCAACTTGTTTTTCACCACTTTCGTGCCAAACCACTATTTGATCTTACTACTCTCAAGGGATCCTTGTAACCTAAAATCCACAATCTCAAGAACAGTCGACTAGTTAATGTTGCTCCAGGCTACAGGACAGCGTTTACTGAAGTATACGCTTTCGTAGTACAGTCTTGGCTCTTCTATTCGCTGTACGTTTCAATTCGCACCGACTCATCATGAAGGAGAACAAGCGTCTTTCAAACTTTTGTGGACTGTTTGGAGACCCGAAGTAGTACAGAACATTAGCATCAATGCTCGAGCCTATCAATGCCTATGAAACTAATGTTTTTCGTCATCCTGGACTTTTTAGTCCACAACACTCTTTCTGTTCGACCTTGTCAGCCGTTACTCCTAGCATAGTACTCGGAGCGGAGCTAGTTTCCCACACCTTATCTATCTTGTATAACTCATCTATCGATTTCTAGCACTACCAATATGTCCAAGGTCTACAAAGGAGTATGTTTCTGCGGTTCCATTTCGTACGAGGTTACTGGACCTCCCATCCTCCGTGCCTATTGCCACTGTACTAATTGCCAAAGGCTTTCAGGTGTGTAGACCGACATTCTTCTCTTGGTTTAGACACTGAAAAACCTTTTTCGGCACAGGAGCCCCCTTCGTCCACACAATCCACTTCCCCACTGCGGCGTTCAGATGGACACATAAACAACCCAATGATGATGTCCTCGACTCTTTTGTCCCTCCGCCGAAACCATACAAGAATCGGTACAGGTGCAAGAAATGTGGTGTCTGTGTTGCTTCCAAGAACAACTTGGTAGGCAAAACATCCGTTCTGGGCACCCATTTGGAGCGAGATGAGAAAGGAGCATTGGTACATTGGGATGATCTGAAGCCAACAGCACATATTTACTACGATACACACGTCGTGGACATCAACGATGGGCTGGGAAAATGGACGGGTTATGAGAATGAATCAGAACAGATACATACCTGATTGGAAGCTTGTCTATGGGAACAATTGGAAGCATATGCTCTTTTTTGCCACACCATCTGCGAATATTGTACATTCATTGCCATATATACAGTGAGACACTAAGAGATCCGGAGTCAGTATTATTGATTGACAATGAGCACAATAACTTAAACAAAAATGTCTGCAATCAATTCATACATATATCCAATCTGACGGCGACTTGAGCAGCCGTCATGAAATACATGCAAACAAGCCACGGGCAGTATCAATGTTTCGCGTATCGCCTTGGGTCCCCTATGATCCCACAACACAAACTTCTGACATGGACCAAGACATAGACATGGACGCTCCCGAAATTTCCACTCTCAAGGACGAAGAGTCTCCTCCACCTCAACCCAAAGTCTCTGGTAGTGGACGTCGTACTAAAACTAAACCTAAAGCACCTCATGCCTGGCCTCGGCCCCGACGAAAGGAGAATATTACTGATGATGAATACGACGAAGTAGAGGAGGAAGAGGACCAGCTCATTGATGACGACGAAGATGAACCCGTGAAACCTGTGCCTGTGACCACGTTTCCAAACCCATCCCGGTCAGGCGAGGTCGCGAAGAAGAGAACTTCCAGCAAGCGGAAGCCTCGGAAAAGCGAGAAGCGCATAGCGGAAGATGAGAGGAAGGCACAAGAGAAAGCCATGACGAATGTGTCAGGGCGGATAGAACTCGCTCCGACGGTGACATGGTTTGAAGCTACGCCGTCAGAACCCCCCGACTCCGGTGTCAAGCAGAGTGTCAGTGCTCCGGTTGGTCAATCAAAACTGGGCACGTCGAAGAAAGCTTCAAAGAAGCCTGCTACGACGCGTACAAAGATGGTGCCAATGAAGTCCGTTCTTTCGTTATTTTTTCGACATCCACGCTAAGCAATGTTCTCTCTTAGGCTGAAGACTGCAGTGCCCCTGCTTCCTGACGATGCTGGCGGAGTGTCCGAAGGTTCTTTATATTTCCCGCTTTTCATACATACCAAGTTCATGAATTCTTGCCCAGCACACACTGGGACAGCGGCATCCTCACCGGTCACCGTACAGTTTGATGCTGGTTCTCCTGAGCCTGAAGGGGTTGATTTAACTGGGTCTCTAGTCCCAATCCCGTTGACGGAGGAAACAAATCTCGAAAATGCTCCGCTCCCACAATATCCTCTCCCTACCAAGCCATTCCCTGTCCAACCAGCTCCAAAAATCCCAACCGGATTCGCTCCCGTTTTGCCTTTGGACAAGAACAAGAAAAAAGTGAGGCACTGGCGAATTGCTAGGCGCGAAATTCGGGGAATTGCTGGTGGAAGATGGTTTGCGACGACATGGGTCGGACAAAAGGCGTCGGAATACGCTTCGAGCCAACCTAAACCTGGTGAAGAACGGTTGTCAGGCGTGGCCCTCCCTCGTTCATCGGCTGTGTCAATGTCGGCACCGGTTAAAGGCAAGGGCAAGGTAAAGGCGGTGTCTTCGCTGGCTGCTTCTGCTGCTCCGTCTCGTTCTGGGTCCTCAATTCCAGATATTCCACCAACAACTACTCGCGCTCAAACTAAAATGCGCAATATCGTTGCTGCACCCCAGTCCGAAGGTGACTCGGACTTGGTAACACCTGGACCATAATATTTTAGTTCTAAAATTGCATTATCTTCTTTTGCTTTGTACATTACACTTGTCTTACCAGGCCTAAATACGTGATCATTCTTTCTTTCAAAGATTCTTTACGCTTCGAAGCCGCCTAATCGTTACGTTCCAAAAATGGTCGACGTGTAGGGTCACGTGTCTACTTGCACCATTCATAGTACACTGTACAACTTGCAAGCTGCTTGGCTGCTCCTTTACTGTTCTAAACACATTGATTCGCTGGTCGACTGATTAATACCTTTTCACTTCGATGTCTTCTGCATCTCTGAAAGTCTCCAGCGTCCAAGGTCCAGGAAAGAACATAACGAAGGGCTCCACACCGATATCGACGAGGGCGAGCGAACGTGGTTCGTCTATTCTAAATGTCAATTCCGGAATCTGCTCTCAAGGACAACTTTCAACTAGCTGTAGCGCAGCAAGCATTTGCTTCAGACCCCAAATATAAGAAATTCACGCAGCAGGTGGAGAAGTGTCTCAATTCTTTCGATAACGTGCATGAATGGGCGGATTTCATTGCGTTCTTGAAACAACTTCTCAAGGTAGTCGACTTGCGGTGTTTGAAGAACTTTTCTGATGACAGATCGACTGGTCCACGCTCAGACGTTTCAATCGTACATGCAATTTAAGGAGATACCACGCAAACTGATCGTCTCTAAACGTCTGTCACAGTGTCTGAATCCCGCACTTCCAACCGGCGTACATCAACGCGCTCTGGACGTGTACCTGCACATATTATCAGTCCTTGGAGTAAGTGTGGTCTGCAATTACTGCGCAGTGATCGTTCTGATCTTGTGCAGCCCGAAGGACTCCTGGCGGACTTGCCAATCTGGTCATCTGGATTGTTTCCTTTCTTTGAATATGCCGCTACGTCTGTCAAGGTTCGCAGGGGATGTTTAACTGAAGGTCAAAGCACTAATCTCCACAATAGCCCACACTCCTGAATCTGTTCGATACACATTACTTACCACTGCAGTCCGGACTACGTCCTGTCATGAAGTCCTTTATTCTCTCGCTGCTACCTGGATTGGAGGAAGAAACGTCGGAATTTTTTGACAAAGTGTGTCAATACGTTCTCCCGCCACATAGATGCTAGAAACCGAATCAGGTCTTGAATTTGCTCGATCGCTTGTCGGGAACCGTATCTCCGTCATTCTTCTTCCAGAATATTTGGCTAGTGATGCTCACGACACCAACCGCCCGTGGAACTTCTCTTAACTACCTTGCACGACGGCTACCTCGTTTGAATGCGGGTGAAGGTATGGTCAATGCTCGTTGGAAAAATAGCTTGTGTTAAAACTGGCTTAGACATAACAGAGGTTGTCGGCAAAGATATCGGCCTGATGATTCGCGCATTTGCAGCAGCCCTCGAGGACGAGAATCTCCTGGTGCGGAGAGCAGCTCTCGATCTGCTCTTGCAATCGTTGCGTGTGGATAGCACAGCAGTGAGCAAAGCACAGGCCGAAGATCGCGTGATACTCATGCGTGCAGCCACTGGAGTTGTACTTCGTCGTGACTTATCTCTTAACCGACGTCTCTATACATGGCTTCTCGGTTCTGATGAGAAAAGCGAGCACCAAATAGAATATCTGAAAACACATGCGTTGGATCTTGTCTATTCCACTCTGAAGGTGTGATGCATGTTTCCTACGAAGCATCGCGTTATTTGACAACTTTCAGAATGAGATGTTTTCGCCCTCAGGGGACTATTCTGAGTCGAGACCTTTCAAAATCTTCATCTCCCTATTGGACAAGTGGGAAATCGGTGCGGCTCTTTCCCAGGTTCTTGTGTACGACGCTTTCAAGGCTATTAAGAACCTCATTGACAAATCTTGCGATGGAGGCGAAGACGTTAGTTTGCCCGCTTCACTTGAACATCATGCTAAACATGGTTTTGTTCAGGTGACAATGACAGCCAGCACCCTCTACGAGGCTGTCGAACCTCATATCCTTTGGAAGCAACTTTTGACTGTTATATTTGCTGAAATCCTTGGAGACAGGAAGGATATCGAGGTTTGCGCTTCTGCATCTAGAATAAACGGCATTGATACTCAGATAAATGCCTTAGGCAATACGCATGGTTCGATTCCTGCTCAAAACCTTTGCCCAGGATGATGAGATACAAACGATTCACCTTCCTATAATTTTCGCGGCCATCTTAGACCTCATAGACGTAATTTTGTCCTCTCTTTGGCGCTGTGATACTGAACATGATCTAGGTCCAGGTTCGAGGCGATGTCTCTAGAGCATCATCTCCCTTGATGAGAGAAGCCCTCCTTCTGCAAGAAGAAATGTTGCGGCATATACCTCACTCTGCTTTGATGCAACGACCAGATCTTACGGGGCCGATCGAAGCAAAGCGGACAACACAACGTCCCTACCTCTTCGCTTGTAGCTTTTACGGCATCGACCCCATAGTTACATCTGAATCTCTCTCCAACTCGTTTGCTGTGCCTTTCGTCTCAGTTTTCCAAAACCTAGCGACTATCACTCGTAGTTGTGCTCAGGCACTGACTACTTATACTTCTTCCTCAAATATTGTCGTTCTCCGGGAGGTCTTTTCTCTGAGTCTCTCGCTTCTCAACAGACTTTCCGTCAGACTTGCAACCTCGGTGACATTGTCATGGAATCCTGATGATTGGCTCCAAGTGGTTCTCACGGGACTAGAGCATGAGGTCGGTAAAACCATGCATGGATTAAGGATTTTCTAACCAGGCCGTCGTGTATAGCTGGCAAACTTCGCGACAGTTGACCGAAGTGTTTCGCTCTTCGTCGCCCTACACCAAAACACCAATCTAGTTCCCAGACTTTTCGTTGATAATAGGCCGACCATGTTCAAAATGGTTACCAAGTTGCTCAAATACCTCCGTGCCGATTGTGCAGTGTACCATGTCCGAGCTGTCAATCTCATCTGGTCACTAGAGACTGCAACAACGCATTCGTATGTTGAATCCATAATAGCTCAAACGATGACCTCTCCGGAGTCTCGAAACATTAGCGAGTCCTATGAAGCCTTCGGCGTGTTATGGAGGTTGACAGGTATGTAGTCTTTCCCCTAGATTGGCGATATCCAACAAGAATGATGACAGAGGATAATCTTCTTCCTGGTTTCCGCTTCAAAGTACCAATGATGATTGTACTCGAGGCCTTGAAAAGCGATGACCCGAGCCTACGGCGTATCGGTGAAACTTGGATGAGATGCAGTCTTAAATCCTATCTTCGGTACGTTGTGTCATGAGAGTCACCGGATTTAGATATTTAAATGTGCTTCAGTGTCCTTGACCCAATTATGTATGACCTTTTGGATCCGACTATGCGACGAATTGTTTCCACTGCTAAAGTCAATGGAAGGGAAATCCAAATTTTCCTCTATCAATGTCCCTTTGATCAACGCTACACGAATCATCTCCTCGATTTGCTTTTGTTTATCTTTCGCTTTGGTGGACAAGGTTTTGCGAAGACAGCAAAAGCAACACCAATCCGACGTTCGCACCATGCAGATCTTGTTCAAAGGGTTGAAGCCGGTGAGTAGAGATATCTAAGTTATGTATCTCAATCTAAAACCTTGTCAAGTCGGTGTACTTGATCCAAATGCGAGCTACTTTGATACCCTGGTTGAGATAGTCCTACGGTACGTTACTTTGCTTAACCCATGGATGCAATCTCAATCTTTTTTAGATTTATTCAATCCGAACCAAATCAGTCATGGGCTCCAACCATGCTCCCAAATAACGCCATAATCCAGTCTACAGCTGTAGACCTGCTCCAGGCCATCGTTGCTCGTGGCGACGTGGATGGGATTGCCGATGGAATTGAAGCCATCATCGTAGGAAAACTATATCTCTGTGTCCACTGGCATCGCCTCGACACCCAAAACAAGCTTTTGCATCTCCTACACTCACTAATATCGGCTTCGACATCTCATGATGCAGTCTTGCGACAAGCCATGCATAGGCACGATGGAAGCGGCCCCAACAGTGCATCAGGTCACGACACTGAACCCGAACCTCGGCAGTACTCGGTAAATCCTTTGCTGATACAAACTCTTGTGGATGGTCTTTCCGTTCGAACAAATCGCCCCGTGTTGCAACACTGGCTTGACTTCATACTCATGGCCGTACCACAGTTCCAACCACCACTACAGGCTGCTGTTAGCCCTTTAAATGATTGTCTATGTCGGCAATTAATCCTGTCGCTGAAGGACATCCATACTGCCTCGTCGCAAGCACATGATTTTGCTCGAGATTTTCCATCAAATGTCACAGATACGGAGATGATCATGCTTCTCAACGGTCTGGAGCGAATGATACTGCTCAATCTAGCCTACACTGCGGAAGTCAGCTCAACCGAAGAGGAATCTATACCGCAAGACAAAGCTGGGACAGAGAACAGCGGTTTGTTGGGTTATGTATCTACTGTCTTTGGTTCGGAAAGCACACAACAAATTTCCGACGAAATGCTCACAGTAAGTCTTGTGTATATGCTACGTGCCTCGTTCCATTGTATTGTATCTTTAGGCTCGGTCACCAGCATATAGGTCTCTTGACGAAGGAATCCGTGTTTTGTACTCGATATGGGCAACACTCTCCTGGACTCCACCATTGACATGGTCATCAAAAGACGACTCGTTATCACTTGTCTACAACCGAACGAGGATACGATGTCGTCGGGTTTTAGAACATCTATTCCGTGTACAAGCTGTTGAAGTATTTGAATCTGTCGTGGACTGTTGGAGTCGAGTTCCTGTAGGCACTTTCAAGTTTGCCATGTTCAGGTCCATAACTCATCGTGTTGCATAGGATTCAAGCGCTTCTCCGGATGCCGCATTTGAACTCGTTGACGTGCTCGTTTCTAGCGCTCAGAATGCCGTGCATATGGTCTGCGAGAGCATTTCCTGCCGCATATCAGGAGGCAACGAAAGGGGTAGGAAGCAGGCCATTAATCCGCACCTGTAAACATCATCCCATAGTATTCTCTCGAGAATTTTTCCCTCACTCTCTCTCCGCAGGACCGAAGGAGTGCTCTTCAAGTTCCTTGAACGCTATCTACGTCGATTAGAAGGACCGATAGCTATACAAGTGTGGAGCCGTTTCCTACAACTGATCAAAGACATTGTCGGCAGTACGCGAGATTTCAAGATACATAACTTCGCAGCTCTCAGGTAAAATGCTCAGATACAATTATGGATATCGGCTAACACAGCAGACCAGTTGTCTTACTGTGTTGTCTGAAAAGATCTCTCAAACAACGGCCATGGAAGACCGCCGCATCCGGAAAGAGCTGCAGGCAAATTATCGTAGATTCTGTAAACGTCCAGGCTCTAATTATTCGTCTTATAGGACAATTTCGGAAAACTTCTCGATTCTAGCGTGATGTTTGTGGGCCGCTCATACGATCAGGGATCTTGGATTCGTCGTACTACAAAAGAATCACTCACCACCAATGGCCGAAAATCTCCTGTTCCTGTACAAGGTAAGTCCCACTTTTGCCCCAGATACAGCTCTTTTACACCTGACCTTCTCCTAGATAACAAGAGTGATGAGAAACAACAAGACGTGAATTCGCTGGTCCCTTCAGATTCAGTTAGACCAGGTTCTACAGAATTGATCTCACAGGTGATTGGGGCTTCTCATTAACATGGGAATTCTGATCATAAATGGATGATTAGATCAATGATTTTGTGGCGTCCTCCGTCTTACCCAATCTGCGCAAATTCCTCATAGACAATGATAGGATACTCTCAGCATGTAACAATATCATTTACTATGTCGTAAATCCTGCGATGAGAGGAAGGACAAGGTAGGTCTGCTAGCGTTACCTGTCGAGTGGCCTAACATAAGGTATCATCAGACCATTGGATTTGGACCCACCTGTCCTCGCGATCATACAAGGAATGGCCAAAATTCCATCTGCTATCAAGGCTTGGAAGACCCCGGTAACAGAACTGTTGAATGATACCAGATTGTTCAACTGTACGGCTAGTGCCGCAGACCCGTGGACCCCTATCGTCAAGATTTTGTATGACGCTGACAAAACTGCCTTCCCTGAGCTACTTTGTATGTGATGCAATGAGGGATGCCTCAGCACGAAGCTGACTGGTCCTTGTAGCCAAAGTAGCAACAGCTCCATCAACCAACATTTTTACAAATCGGGAGTATGAAATGCTGTTACGGTCTCTCAATGTCCGGAGGCTTTCGTTCATTTTATTCTCTGGAGACAAGAACGATTTCCTAACGCAACTTCCGACGATCCAAGAAAAGCTCGTTGACATTTTCAGAAATGTTCCGGCCCCCATCGTGCAATGTGAAGTCTTCCTATGTATTCGGGTGTTATTATGTCGGCTTTCACCGCATAACATGACAAGCTTTTGGCCTGTGCTCCTGACGGAACTGGTGAGCCGTCGTCTTTGTTCAAGCCCTTGATTCTGACCCGCGATGTTTCCATCCAGTACCGTATCTTTGAGCAAGCCATGACGGCCTTACCTTCCGATGGGTCGGAAGACCTACAACTGATCCTCGCGGCGAGCAAATGCTTAGACTTATTGTTGGTTCTACAAACCGAGGAGTTCCAGATGTAAGTACTCCGTAATCAAACTGCCCCGACCAAGTTTGTTTGACCTTTATGCTTAGACATCAATGGATTTTTGTGACTGACACAGTCGACGCAATATACCGTCCTGATAGCTGGTTTCCCGAAGCCATGATGGATCAACTCGCCGAGATCGCAGGAGCTCTTCCTGTTGGGGTATGTTTGCTCTTGTCCTATGATTATGTGTCCCTAAGCGCGTACTATGTGCAGGATGGCGCAAACGGAGTTCCAACACCTAATGTGCAGACGGAACAACGACCCTTACGTCATCCGATGCTGAATTCACTCCGGCAGATCGAAAGTATTCGAGATTTAATTCCATTCTTCTCTAATGTGAGCATCACCTCATACGAGAGCGTTTATGCCAGTGGAGGCAACGTTGATTGGGAGGCGGTAGAACAGGGTATTCTGGATGACATGTTCGATGGACGATGATTTTGTAATTGACAACTTCCTTACGATACATATTCCCCGAGTTTAAATGATACCTTGTTATGATTACGCGTTTAACTCCTACGAGCACGAGAGTCAAGGATAACTGCGCTATAGGATAACAACAAGAAAACAATTGATCCAGGTAAAAAGGAATCATACTCCCTGAGCTGATGCCAATTGATGCAGAACAAGATGTGATACCGCAACCCAACCAATCAATAACAACAGGTCAATTCACTCAAACCCATGCGTCGGAACAACCTAGAAATCACCCCAATTGCGACGGAATTTGTACTGCATTCGATTCTGCTCGTCAGCGATTCATCTCTCCTGTGGCCATGGAGCCAAGACAACATACCTTGTAAGGCAAGTTCTTCCTCAACCTATCACTAGGCTCTGTGGGTGCTCTGTAGCCTCCCTCTCCCCAATCACCTCTACGCTTCGCCTCAGCTGGAGCATCTTTGAAGCGGACACTAGGATCTTGCTTCTCGGGTGGCGGCACACGAGTTACTTTGGGAATTGGAGGCTCTTGTACCGGGGGTACAGCCTCAACCTGTTCTCCGTGCGGATGCGATGAAGCAGGGTCGGAGTTATTGTTCTCAGATGCAACAGTCTGAGGCGGGGAGTCAATGTGTTGGTGGTCTTCGAGGACTTCCTCGACGGAAATGCCTTGGAACTTGGCCTCCCTCTCGGCTTCTTCACGCTCGATACGCTCATGGGCAGCGAAATGCTCCAGATCCTCGGGATGATTGTATGATTCATCGGTTTGAGTTTCTGGTGTTGAGTGGAATTGTTCTATGGGAACCGCGTGAGTGTTTGAGAATTAATTCAGTATCTCAACTGACCTTCATGATGCAGGAAGAACTCTGATGAATAAAAGATGTAACACTGTTCCTACAATGAATATGACACCAAACAGCACATACCGCTCTCGACGTCGTAATGATGGCCTTCTGCGCCAAGGTCATCAAAGTTGGGAAGGCCATCCAGACCAACCTTTTCCAACTCCTCCGGGGAGACACGCCCGTCATGGTCAAGATCCAAGACACGAAGAACGGTGTCGACAATGTGATCTGCCTTCTTTTGGTGCGCTACTTCATCCTGTATTTTGACTTGATTAACGATCAATTGAGACGCATAGAACCAACAGACCGGTGATTTCTTCGTAGCATACACATGGTGAACTCCGTATACGGCCTCTATTTCATCTCGTTCCCAGTATCCATTGCTGTCAGAGATTAGACTATGCGACGAAAAATCGGACATAGGGATACGGACCGGTTCAAATCGTGTAGCAGGAAAAAGCTTCGTGTGTCGAACGAATCGCTGTACGGAGAATTAGGACATTAAAGAGATACGTTGAGTATGAGACAATACATATGGTGTTCCGAAGACATCTATATGGACATTTTCATGAATAGAACTTGCATGTAACTGTAAGGTCAGGCACATACGTGTCGCTGAGCATACTGCTTGATGGTCTCGCCAGGCTTGGCACCTAATTGCCCTCCATGGTCGCCATGCGCGAGGGTAGTATGCACGATGGCGAGTACTAGTGGGAGGCTTGCGATCACCTTCATGGTCGTATCTCGTCGCAATTGTTGGACACTACCGGCTCATCGCCTGCTTGGTCAGCAGCCAAATTCGGAAGCAATTAGAAAAACACGGAGGTTTTTTCAATGTTCCTCAAGTTGAAACCACATGCACTCACAAACCCATGGATGCTGATCTCCTTGATTATACGTCCTTGCCAGAATCCCGATATTCCTTGTCGGTCGCGATTGCGAATACACCAGCCTGAGCCAAGCCTGAGTAAGTATAAGATTTTTGCTCCAACTTCACTCATCCCAGCTCTATCAAGTGGAAAGCCACATGGTCATGAGTACTTAAGTTAGCCTATTGGACCTCGAGGATATCGATTATGGATACTTAAGCATCCATCATCCGAGGGTAGAGTGACTCATGGTCGCCATCGGCATCACCAGGTGTCCCTTAAGGCACGACTCGGAAAAGCTTATTTTTCATGTCATCTTGCCTTTTCCGGTAGCCCCACTATCAATAACCCAGGGTGTACAGTGTGCCATCCTTGTAACGTTCGATGTTGCCGGCCTGTGTTTTCGGAGATTGATTATCGGTACCGTCTCTTGACGCTCGATGGTGAGGAGTCATAGAAAGGTTGGGACTCGGGAGTGAGGCAGATTCGTGGAATCTCAATGCAAAATAAATGCTATCAGATCGGCAAACTTTGTTCAAGATTATTTATTTATGGCCCTAACATAGTATCCCCTATGTTCCCCAAAACAAAACGGAGTGAGTTCGCGGAATAGTGTCCAAAGATTAGCGTGAATGGTGGTGGTCGGTCACAGGACAATACGCAACGGTTAAAAGAGAGTCCAACCCACCGCGATGGCGGATACAAGAAGGGCAAAGCCAAAACCAAAGGGAATATCTGTCCCAAAGACACTCCGGAGGGTACCATTGGGAAACGCAGAATACGTCGTAACGGGACCCTGTGTTGGATTGTCCGCGCCATTTACAGAAATGAATGTTTTGGTGGATGATTGAGTAACGGTTTGAGTATGGACCGTCGTGGCCCCAACATAGATTTGCCCGAGTGTGTTGAGGCTGCCGTCTTCTCCAAGAAGGTCTGTACAACCGTTGAATGACAAGTTATCCACTATTATAGACCGGCTTACTGTATATTCCGGTATCTCTCGGCCGCTGTACAATGGAACCAATAAATTTCCAGCGCATAAGTCTCTAGAATGTACTCACGAAGTAACCAAACCAGGCGTATCGTTCGATCCAGGGCAATGTGTCCATGTAAGCGGTCGATGCGTTCAAGAAATTGGCGACCTCTGCAAACAATTACTTGCCACGATTGAGACAGGCACGGGGGTAAGCTCACCGGTAGCATTTGATGACGTTGAGGCAAATTCTGTAACCCAGAGGGAAATGTTCGGATAGGTGTTGTGAACTTGCCAAAGGTAATTATAGAATCCCTCGACTCCGTCGCCGTACCTAGATATGGTCAGCATATTGAAATAGATCAACGTTCATCATCACCGACCAATGCAAAGGAATGAAATCGATAGAACAATTTGAGCACCCCTGCATGAATTGAGCCAGCCATGGTTGACCAGATGCTGTAACAGCGGGTGCACCGAGACGGATACCATGGGCCTTCATGGGCTCGAGATATTTATTCCAGAGGTTAACGGCCTCCAAAGGCTGTATATTTGACTCTTGATCGAAGTCAGGTTCATTGAACGCCTTCTCAAATATAAGGTTTTCACCACAGAAATCGAAAATAGAACGACGTACCAGAATGGTCTTGGCGCCTTGTGTTTGTACTGCGTCCGCGAACCCCTCGATGTTGGCAGACCCCCACTGCATTGGGATGTACTCTATCCCATCGACAGCCAGATATTCTGGTGGGCTACTGCCCCAATCGTACTGCCAACTGATCTGGCTCTTGGTTTGATTGGCGTTAAGTATATCCCCCGGCGTCTCCGCTGCCGAGAACGCCATGCCCCGCTTCGAAGTCGAATTGCGAGCGGAAATGAGGAGAGCAGAAGACAAAAAAACAGCGGCACGTAAGAAGAGCATGGCGGGAGCAAAAAGGGATCACAAGGTGCCACCGTCGTGGAAAGATGGAGGCTATTTAAACCGGATATTACACAGATATCAGCAACGGAAAAAAGACGGCTGGCACCAAGTAGTCAGGGCGAACTGTTGATATTCAATGTCAAAGCTTCGAACACAAAGACGTCCTCGTCCTCGCGATGGTCCCTATTACGTTCAAAAATATCTTAAAATCAAGCCTTGTGGCTTGCTTCTATTATCCCACAACCAAATCGTCGTCGTCGAAGAGGCCTGCAGCATTGAACAAGGCCTTCCAGTAGGTCCATAAACTGCTTTGACATATGTATTAGACAAGAAAATCGACGACAAAAAGATCAAGCTCGACATCTGCCACATATCAGGACTCGGGAGACATCACGTCAAGTTGTTAATGGAAGTGCCAGAGTAGACGGAATGATAGGACCAGCCGAGGCTTCAAACAGACGACTCCCATTCGCTGGTGTGGGTGCCTGAGATGTCAAATCGTGAACCACTACACCTTTTCATGGGTCGAGGTGAGATAAAGTTGTGTATGATAGAATCACCACAACTATCAGTGGTCCGTCACTACTACATAGGTGTGTCGAACAAGAATCGGGTGGATTTTTGAGACTGGTTTGTTTTTGACGGTGAGTAGGCCCGATCCAAGGTCCACGAAGAAATAACATCGTCACAGACTGCCACTGTAGCAGCGTTCGGCAGTCCGACCTCCCGGCTACAGGTTGATCCCGGTTCCTATTGTCATAGAAGGCGCAGGAAATCCAATAGTTATGTTAAGTGCTCCCAAGGAAGAGCGATCGCGAGGTAATAGGAAGTTCAATCAATGGTAAGTAAGTGACAAGTCGATATCAATTACGTTGGTGAATCTGATAAATAGCTGATTGTGAATTATGTTAATTACATACTCAATATTAAAGTATTCAAAGATAATCATTATATAAGCGCGCAATCAGCAAATTCCTCTTCCTCGCATCGCCTCCGAAAGAACATGATATATCGCCGATCCATGGAACGTTGTTGGCGAGCGTATGTCATCAAACTGTGACTCCTTGCTTCTCCTTCATCGCCCAAGGTTTCCTAAGAACTACCACAAAGATAGAGCTCATGAAAGTTTGTCGAAAAACGGGGTACAAACGGACCGACGGTACCGTCACAAGGCGTCAGAGTCGTTATGAATCTCATATCCGGGAGTTTGTTTCATGCGAAATACCGGAGGATTCGGGGATAAGTGATTATGAAGTGACCAATCCTACAGGTGCACTTCCCGGCCTCCGTTAATCGAGATTATTCAGCAGATTTCGTGCTCCTACCAAAGTATTAAAGCGTTGACATGATAGGTCGTTCTGGAGATCAAGTCCCTTTTCGCCCGGTCCTCACAGGTGAATGGCTGAGACTCCCGCTGACAACGTCACCCTCATGGGGGGCACCTCGACTCCCGCCCATCATGTCGATATTACCGACGCAGAGGAACAGTTCAAAGCTCTCGCCCGTCACTTCACCATCCAATCTCAAGAGGTTCACAGAAAACGATCTTTACTGAGTGAGGAGACTGTTGGCTCCCCCAATTGTGATCTCGAAAAAGCGGAACCTCAAGGTGACGCGACGGAACAGTTCGATCTACGTGAATATCTAACGTCTTCAAGCGACGCGAACCAGGCGGCCGGCATAAGGCATAAGGCGCGCCCTTCACCTATCTGCCTTCAACACGTCTTTTCTTACTTGCATACGACGTTCACAGCACGTGGGTGTAACATGGGAAAACCTTCAGGTCGATGTCGTGGGAGGACTGGATCACAAGGTGCGTTCTATTTACATATATCCCCTCGTCTTATCGATAGGTGTTTCCCAGTTCTATGTGGGTACCTTTGGCGGTAAGTTATTTTTACGCGTTCATCATGCGTTTCTAACTTGTTTTACATTTACAGGTGCTGTCGTCTCCTTCTTCCTCAGACCTTTACTTTGGCTATGGAGTTTTATCGCTCCCCTCTTTCCATCTAAGTCCAAAATGCCTACACGGACTATTCTTCACAAGTCGGTGCCTCTTTCATGGAGTACAAAGTAGACGGCTCATGAAATTTGGTAGATCGTCCGGCGTGTTGAAGCCCCGTGAGATGTGTCTGGTTCTTGGTTGCCCCGGTTCAGGCTGCACTACCTTCCTCAAAACAATAGCCAACCAGCGTGAAGAGTATGCAAGTGTTAGTGGTACCGTATTATATGCTGGAATTACTGCGGAAGAAATGGCCAAAACCTACAAAGGCGAGGTGGTATACAACCAAGAAGGTAAGTAAATCGGTTATCACCGCCAGGATTTTGTTTGACGCGCGAGTAGACGATATCCATATCGCCACATTGACAGTTGCGCAGACCCTGGCTTTCGCGCTTTCAACGTGAGTTCCTGAAGCTACGTGATTGTATGGGAATATTGATAGTGGTCACAAGGAAAACACCCGGTCCTAACGGCCGTCTACCTGGTGTTTCCAGAAAAGAGTTTGATCAAGAGGTTATGGACACGGTGCTCCGGATGCTCAATATTTCCCACACCAAGCAGACCCTTGTCGGCGATGAGTTTATTCGGGGTGTTTCTGGCGGGGAAAGAAAGCGCGTCAGTATTGCGGAGATGATGGCGACTCGTGGGCGCGTACAGTGTTGGGATAACTCCACTCGAGGCCTTGATGCGTCGACGGCTCTCGATTTCGTCAAATCGCTTAGGATAATGACCGACGTCCTTGGCCAAACGACTTTTGTCACCCTGTATGTCATTTAATTTGCTTGTAACCGCGTGTTGATCTCCTCCATAGATACCAAGCCGGCGAGGGTATCTATGACCTGTTTGATAAGGTGCTCGTCCTTGATGAGGGTCGCCAGGTGTTCTTTGGTCCGCCGGCTGAGGCCCGTGTCTACTTTGAAAATCTCGGCTACAAATCTCTTCCTCGTCAAAGCACCGCAGACTACTTAACTGGTTGTACGGATCCAAATGAGCGTCAATTCGCCCCAGGCCATTCAGCACACCAAGTTCCCTCTGCCCCTTCTGCCCTCGAGAGGGCATATCTTTCATCCTCCTACGCCCACAAGAACGAGGAAGATCTCAAGAGGTACAAACAAACCATGGAAACCGAAAAGACGGATCAGGAGGCGTTTCGTGCTGCTGTTGCTGCGGATAAGAAAAAGGGGGTGTCGAAGAAGAGTCCTTACACTCTCGGATTTTCCGGTCAGGTTCGCGCCCTCACCGTGCGCCAGTTCCAAACTAGAATTCAGGATCGATTTCAACTGTACACGAGTTATTCATTTGCTGTTGTAAGTGTACTTCTGTCACAAGTAATATCTCTGTTCTGAACAAGGTGGTCTCCAGGTGCTTGCTTTCGTCATCGGTGCTGGTTACTACAATCAACCGCTGACCTCTGCCGGCGCCTTCACGCGTGGGAGGTAAGATTGTTGAGCATTCTCCTTGTTGGCATCTCTCACACAACTTCAGCGTTATTTTCGCTGCGTTACTTACTACTTGTCTTGATGCGTTCGGTGAGATGCCCATGCAGATGCTTGGCCGTCCTATTCTCCGCAAGCAGGTGAGGGATGTCGCTTTCTTACTGCTTTCAGAGTAATAATGGTTCATTCAGACTAGCTACAGCATGTATCGGCCCTCCGCCATCGCATTAGCAAACACCCTTTCGGATTTGCCTTTCTCCGCCCTCAGGGTCTTAATCTTTAACTTGATTGTGTACTTCCTTTCTGGTCTTTATAGCTCCGCTGGAGCATTCTTCACGTTCCACCTACTCAACTACATCGCGTATTTGTCGATGCAGGGATTTTTCCGGACGTTCGGTTTGATCTGCTCTAACTTTGATTCTGCCTTCCGTCTTGCTGTGTTCTTCATCCCGAACTTGTGGGTGCCGTTGTTAATTCAATGTCGTCAAAGACTAACTTTTCACTCAGCATTCAATATGCTGGCTATATTATCCCGGTCGACAGCATGAAGCGCTGGCTCTTCTGGATTGTAAGTTTCAAGGTCAAATGTCACAAGAAACTTACTCATTCTTCTAACAGTACTACATCAACCCCGTCTCCTATGGTAAGCTTCAGCAATAGATACTTCATGAGGGTGTTAATCTCCTACGATCGTGCTACAGCCTGGCAAGGATGCATGGAAAATGAGTTCATGCGCATTTCGGTAGGATTCTCTTTTGTCAGACTGGAAAAACCCCAATTGACATTTTTTCTGCTCTAGCTTACTTGTGATGGAAATTCAGTTATTCCCAGGAATGGATTTGGCCTCACGAAATATCCGTAGGCTCTGATAGTCCTTTGCGTTTCACCTGGCTTACCTTTTACGCAGGGATGTTCTGGGACCCAACCAAGCTTGCACTCTGTTTGGTGCTACTAGTGGCAGCAACATCATCTCTGGAAAGGCTTATCTTAAGGCTGGGTATAACATCGACACCGCTGACCTTTGGCGTCGTAACTTCATAGTCCTGATCGGATTCATGCTTGCTTTCCAAATCACTCAGATTCTGGCTCTAGAGTTTTACCCTGTAAGTTTCTTGAGCTTTTAGATTTACATGGTTATTGACATTGGCGTAGCAATATGGTTACAATTTTTCGTTGAACATCTTCGCGAAGGAAACTGATGAGGTCAAGAAGCGTAATGCTGCCCTCAAGGAGAGAAAACAACGACGTACTGAGGATCTTGAAAAATATATCGACCAGGATAAAGAAATGGTTGAGCAAGAGAAGTAAGGATGTTACGCCACGCCAAACCCGCTGATTCCAACCTTCTATCATATCAAAGGCCTGCTGTCCAGTCCCATCAGAAGGCTTTCACCTGGGAGGACCTCAATTACCATGTTCCCACTCCCAGCGGTCAAAAGCGTCTCCTTCATGATGTGTTTGGTTATGTCAAACCTGGAACATTGACAGCACTCATGGGTGCTAGTGGTGCTGGAAAGACGACTTGTCTTGACGTTTTGGCGCAGCGCAAGAATATTGGTATCGTCACTGGTGATGTTCTTGCCGATGGTCGACCCTTGGATTCCGACTTTGCTCGGGGCACAGCTTACGGTGCGTCACTTCCGTTGCATGCTCTCTGCCAAATACTTAAATTCCACTGTAGCTGAGCAAATGGATGTCCACGAAGGAACTGCTACAGTTCGAGAAGCCATGCGTTTCTCGGCGTACCTTCGTCAACCGGCCTCCGTTCCGATCGAGGAGAAGGACGCCTATGTCGAGGAGATAATCGAACTTCTTGAATTGCAGGATCTTACCGAGGCTCTGGTCTTCAGTCTGAATGTCGAAGCTCGCAAGCGCCTCACAATCGGTGTCGAACTCGCCAGCAAACCAGAGCTTCTTCTCTTCTTGGATGAACCTACGTCAGGTCTGGACGCTCAAAGGTGAGGAAGCTAATTGATTTTCTTTCGTCCTGTTCTTTGATGTACAAATACTTCAGCGCATGGAATCTGGTCCGTTTCTTGCGAAAGCTTGCCGACCAAGGACAAGCTATCCTTTGCACAATCCATCAGCCTTCGTCGCTTCTCTTTGAAAGCTTTGACCGTCTGTTACTTCTTGAACGTGGTGGTGAGACTGTCTATTTCGGCGACATCGGCCAAGATTCACGCATCATTCGTGACTACTTTGCTCGTCACGGTGCCGTTTGCCCTTCCAATGTCAACCCCGCTGAATACATGCTCGAGGCCATTGGTGCCGGCGTGACCCCAAGAGTTGGTGATCGTGATTGGAAGGATATTTGGTTGGATTCTGAGGAGTGCAAGCAAGCGAAGGCAGAAATCCAAGTGATCAAAGAACGAGGACTCGCAAAAACTGTGGCCGATAACAAGACTACGAGCACTTGTACGTTATCCTGCATGTTGTGGTTGGCGCGGTTGTTCACCATTTTTCAGATGCAACGTCAATCATGTACCAACTGAGGATCGTCTCTCAGAGGAACATGTTAGCTCTTTGGAGATCCCCGGATTACATCTTCACTCGTATCTTTGTGTCGGGGTTTATTTCGCTCTTTATCTCGCTCTGCTTCCTTCAGGTCGGGAACAGTTTAAGAGATCTTCAGTTCCGAGTCTTTGCCATGTAAGTTGTTTCATTGTGACCGATGGCCCCTGCTCACAAGAAGTGTAGTTTCTGGGTTGTTGTTTTGCCTGCCATTGTTATGTCCCAGATTGAACCGTTGTTCATCTTCAATAGACGTGTATTCATCCGAGGTATGGTAATGAACATTGTTCTAGTAGTATCTTGAAACATTTATTCTTTCTCAGAGTCTTCAAGTCGAATATATTCTCCGTATGTCTTTGCTACTAGTCAGTTGATTGGAGAAATCCCCTACAGTATCGTCTGTGCCATCGTATACTGGGTTCTCATGGTGCCAACAGACTTGTTTTCTTGTTTTTCCCTTTTGTTCATTCCATTTTCAGGTCTACCCTATTGGCTTTGGCCAAGGCGCTGCTGGCGTGAACGGAACTGGCTTCCAACTCTTGATAATCATTTTCATGTTACTCTTCGGTGTTTCCTTGGGACAATTGGTTGCAGCGCTTTCCCCCAGTGTTCAGGTGATCGCTTTGCAATCCAACTATGGTGACCCTCCAGGCTAACACCTTTCAATTCAAGGTCGCTGTGCTGTTTAATCCCTTCCTTGGACTGGTACTTTCTCAATTCTGTGGCGTCACTATCCCATATCCTACCCTCATCAAATTCTGGAGATCATGGATCTATGAGCTTGATCCGTACACCCGGACTTTAGCAGCTATGGTCTCAACTGAGTTGCAGTACGTACTACCCGCCTCTTCTGACGACTCAGCTTCTTCACATCGGCGCAGTGGTCTCGTTATTAGGTGCAAGAGCGACGAGTTCGCGATCTTCAATCCACCTTCGGGACAGACATGCGCAGAATGGGGTCAAGCATTTGTGGACAAGTTTGGAGGCTACATCGACAATCTTAATGACACGCTTGCATGCCGGTATTGCCAATATTCAGTAGGAGATGAGTTCTACGAGCCTCTGAACATAACTTACTCTCTTCGATGGAGAGATGCCTTTATCCTTTTCTCTTTCTTTGGTAAATTTCCTCCTTTTTTCGCTGTTTGCCCACTGATGAGAGTACTTGTCCAGTTTTCAACCTCATATGCACGATTAGTAAGCGATCTCCTTCTGGGGATGTAAACTATTGAAACTAACATTCCTCCCCAGTCGCGTCTCGTCTGCTGAGATACGCCAAGCGGTAATAACGACTGTTAGAACGACCCGTATAGATACTTATATCCGCTAGGAGATACTTACACATTAATAGGCTATTTGTAATCACGCATTGTCTGTCCTTCTGCACAAATGTAGCAACTGTACTTCATCATTGACGTCTGCGTTTCTGGAACTTTTTTTGTGGGTAAAGAGGTACAAACAACGATCCTCAGGCTCAAACCTCAGGCCTCAGGTTCTCGATGGTGCGATCAAGGTAGGGTAGAAGTTGAACAGAAGACCAGCCCTCCTCATTGTCAAGACTGTTGAAGGAAGACTCCTTATTTCACGAGAGAAAAGCATACAAACATGAAGATTGTACTAGTATACCAAAAACGTTAGCTTGGCCCTTCAACGTTTTCGGGTGCTTTAGTACATAAGCCTGAAAATTGTAGTATACAAGTAGGACTTGAGTAGGACAAGTCTTCATGTTTTCAAGTTAATCCTTGATTACTACCGCCGATCCAAGTCGAGATAAGTATTGCATACGATGTAAGATACAAATATATTACTAAACATGGTAATGCAAATTTGTTTTGGGAGCAGACTAGGACGAGACATGTGAGTCGTTTTGAGAGGGCTGAACGAACCAAAGTGCTTCAAGCCTGCCAACTTTGAAGATCATAGGATGTTTCTCATCGTCAGTAGGGTAAAGGTTTGCCCCTCTGAGATAATGGGTTGCCCATTCTAAGCAGAGCACAATGATCTCGCCTTCGTCGGATCATACTTGCGCCTCCCTCGAGTAATACCAACCCAAATTGCTGAGTGACCAAGATCAATGGCAAGAATGATAGTGAGAGGTAACTATACCAACACATGCGCATCGGCTACGGGATAGACCCAGGAGTAGCTCGCAAAACCTGGGTCAGCCTCCTGTAAGACAGACTGATTCTTCACCAATTAGCTGGCGCACCAAGTCGGCGACCTTCTCTAAGTCTAAGGCATTCATTTTTGACCAGGACCGAACGCATATAAATTAGTGGGAACAACTATGACAAGAAGTACGCACCTGCAGGAGATTGCAGTACAGGGGCTTCACACCACGTATCATCGAAGGTTCAAAAATAACACCGCGGTCAGATGTGGGGACATTTTTTCCACACGCGAGACCCCCATTCGAGAACTTCAAGGGCATCAGAAAAAAATCGGCAGAAGATCACAGCTACCCATCCCAAGCTCTTTAACTTTTTCGACGCTTCGTCCTGGATTAACTTGGGACAACCGGGTGTCCACGGTTTGTTCAATTGTATCCAACACCACTGAATTGTATGGGCATTATCATCTATCAAATTGTTTCAACTTGAAGATAATACTTTACTTTTGTGTATTATACTTTTTGATAAAATCGCTATCGGACATATGAAAGGTACATTTATTGCATATAATTGGATTTGAAGATGCCATAATTGCCTGGAAATGCGAGTGAGTAGCTGGAAACAACTGAAGAGCCCATCAGTAACTTCGGTTGATTCACCCATCATTTGCTGGCCATTAATCGTCTTGATGTGCATCGCGTTTTATAAAGACCGTCCTTGAATTCCTAATTCACGCGTTTCAAAAGAACATTGACGCGTCACAATCATCAGGAACCTACCCTATACGCGGACAATATAACAAATCCCTGGCAAAGGTATCAGTTCGACATTTCCAACCGCATGGTTCAAGGCGTACACTGCCAGAGGTGACGTCTTTTCGATCAATAAGATCTTGCTCCATAGCCATAGCCCTCTTCCAGGGGAGATTGTTCCGGCGGAGTGGCCACCTTGTTTTTGGTCGCTTCTGCTTTCTCGAGTTCGCTTTTAAATTGGGCTTTCAGGGCTTCGTCAGCCTCCAGCAACTCTCCAGTAGATGGGAGGCAGTCCAACGCGTTCTTGAAAGCATCGATGCTTTTGTCCCAGAAGCCAGCGACTGTAAAGCGCGAATGGATCAAGTGCACCGCTGGGCTATGATCAAAGAACAACGACCGACGAGATATCCAGTGCCTTGTCTCCCCCAAGCCTTTGCGTACTATGGGTCAAGTTGAGTTGCCCGTGCATTGAAGACATGAGTGTCATTCTGGAAAAAGACATGCCAGAGGAAACCTTTCTGCATCAGTGATGGCGTCCATATACCTGCAAAGTTGAGTTGACTAGAACTTGAACGACAAGTTAACTTACTTTTGATAGCCAGAGCACTCGCAGCACGATTCGCCCATAGAACAACATTCTTTGGGTCTTGCTTTATCCATACGCCTCGTTTTACTTTCTAACCTGGTAAATAGCATTCCCTTCAGCTTTCAAAAGGCCCGCAATTCTGCTTCGATTTCATATAATAATCGGTGCCAAGGAGGGTGCTGAAAGAGGCCTGTGCGGAGCTTTATGAAGAAAATCTGGTGCTAAATAGAGGGCCCATGCCCACATACTCATAACATAAACTTTTATTGTAATTATAAACGGCGATCAAAACTTCACCTCAGATCTAGATCTGCAGATGGCCGTCTTCAAGTAGCGTTATGGGCAGAATGTTTATCATAAAAATCATCAAAATAGCACGAATAACAACTTCAAGCTATTATCAACTCGAGTACAAGTGCAATTTCGCTATTTATTATGCTCGTACTTGGGAAGCTGGGTAAACATTCGATCTAAGATTCTGCCATTGCGAGTAAGACAATCTCTACTGTAGAGGGCACAATAGAAACGCACAACTCACCAAACCTTTAGGTCCTCCACTGTCTTCAAGAGTCATTCTTCCGGCTTCAATTTCCGCCATAAAATGCTCCTCAAACTCCAGAACTATTCTCAACTGCTCTTTGAGAATCAAGGCGTCTCCCGAATATTCCCAAATCTTCTTGATAACTGGAAAGCCCTCCCGTATCTGCTCAGCAATTGGAAGAGTTATTTTGAGAGGGCTTCCAGCGAACCAAAGTGCTTCGAGGCCGAATTTGAGAAACGTGAGACGGTATTCGTCGTCGGCGGGGTAAAGGCTTGCTCCTTTCAAGTAGTGGCTTGCCGATATTAAGTAGACCCCAGTAGATTCATTTTCATCAGATAATGCTTGTGCTTTCTTCATGTAATACCAACCCAAATTGCTGATTTACCAACATCAGCAAAAAAAAGCGAGATATGACAGCACTCACACGTGTGCATCAGCTTGGGGATAGATCCAGAACGAGCTCACAAAGCCTGGGTCGACCTCTCCTGTAGGAGGGGCTTGCTCTTCATCGAGCAGCTCATGCGCCAAAGTGGCGATTTTCTCTAAGTCACTTGTCGTTGACGATTTTGACCAGGACTAAACACACAAAAGTCAGTAGAAGCAGCTCCACCCGAGGAAGAATACATACCTCCTGGAGAAAATTACAGTACAACCGCTTCACGCCACGTATAAACGAAGGTTCGAAAATAGCACCGCGATCAGACTTGGGGACATTTTTCCACAAACGAGATCCCCATTCAAGAACTTGAAGAGCATCAGAGAAAAATTCGGTAGTGGCGCCGGGCGTCTGGAACGCGGCTTGAAGGAATCCACGCATGATCCATGCCCTGTCAGGTAGAATGTCAGGTAGAATAAATGAGGTGAGGAGAGGCAGGATAAGGTTCGTTTCGCACCGGACAGTGACCGCCAAAGCAGGACGAACAGCTCCCCATCCCAAAGTCTTCAACCTTTTCGGCGCTTCATCCTGAATCAACTTTGGACCACCGGTCGTCCATCCTTTGTATTGTCGCGCTTCAAGCGTCACTGAATTACATACGTGTCATTTGTCAAGTTGCCTTTTACTCAGTTTGGATACTTCACTTTGCTTGTTGTACTTCTCGATGAAATTGCCATCGGACATGTGAAAGATGCGTCTATCGCGCATGATTGCATTCGACAATGCCGCTATCCCCTGCAAATGCGAGTGAGCAGCTGGGGTCAGTAAAGAGCCAGTTGCGTACTCCAGTCAACCCTTCCACCATTTGCTGGCCATTGATTGTCTTGATTTTCAACGCGTTCATTTTATCGAGACCATCCTTGAATTCCTAATTTAGGCGTCTAAAAAGAACATTGATGTGTCACAATCCATCAGGAGCTTACCTTATAGGCAAACAAAATAACAAAGCCCTGGTAGAAGATATGAGTGCATTCCAAACGCATGACTGGGGGGTCGTACACTGGATTTGATGGCGCTTCGAGCGATGAGTTCTTGTTCCATAGTCATAGCTCTCTTCCATGGGAGGTTATCCTGATGAACAGACCCAGCCGGCGCAAAGACATGATCGAAAATGACCACTCTATTCTTGTTCGCTTCTGCTTTCTTGAGACCACTTTCAAATTGGGTTTTGAGGTCTTTATCGGCCTTCGACAACTCCCCAGTAGACGGGAGGCAGCTCAAAGCTTTCTGAAAAGCATCGATACTTTTCTCCCAGGAGCCCAGCAACTATATAGAACACGAACAGACTAGATTAGTGCATTGCTAGGCTATGATCAAAGAACAAAGACTGACGAGACATCCTGTACCTTGTCTTCCCCAAGCTTTCGCATATTTTGGATTAAGTTGAGTTGCCTGTGCATTGAAAACATGAGCGTCGCTCTGAAGAACACGCTAGAGGAAACCTTTTCCGCGTCGGTGACCGCGTCTAGATACCTTAGGAGTGATGGCGACACTCTTTGAGATGATGTGAATGTTGAAAAATAAGCTAACTCACTTTTTCATACCCAAAGCACTCGCGGCGCGATTTGCCCATAGAACAGCATTTTTCGGGTCATGCTTGATCGCTTCGGAAAACTTGGCGTACGCCTCATCGTACTTTCCAGCTTGATGAAAAACATTTCCTTCAGCTTTCAGAAGGTCCGCAATCTTACTTGAGGATTTGGACATCATGCAAAAAGCAGCTCTTTGGAAGTCAAGAAAAAAAGACGGGGAACTTGGTGGCCATGCTATGCATAGAACATTGATAAATTACGTCCTCACCACGATGTAGCGGCGATCAAAACACATCTTAGATCTGAACACGGGCTGTTCCATGACCAGGTCGCGCACAAAAAATAATTTGTACCGTTCCATATGGAGGTAATCACTTGGTGTTGTTGCTAGATCTTTCACGATGGAGAGCCAGTTACTTGCAAGACATGTAAAAAGAATTGAAAGATCGCTCGACAATTTGATTTCCTAGCGATGTTCGAACACATGTGAAAGTTGTAGACTACTTACATTTCACTCGATGCGCGCCCTGGCGTACCAACATGTATCGATCCACATGCCGGTTTTCTGTTGGCTGCTTATTTTGTCCACAATGCGCACGTATAGCGAACGACTTTTGGCTGTTGATTTGAGCACAAGTATATTTTCATTGCTTATTAGGCGCATGATGGAACTGAAAAGAATGCTATCAGTTATTTGTCTCTTTCAAGACAGCGAAAGAGCATACAATATCACGTAGCTGAGACTGCGCATCGTTCAGCTGTTTCTCTAAGTATTTAGTCTGGAAGAGCGACTGAACTCTGGGCAAAGATAGACAATGAAATCGAGCCCACCTTTTTATTTAGGTTTGAAATATCATCAGCCAGTTCCTTTTCCTGCGCTTTCAGTTCACTTTCCATGGTTTTTCGAGGTACAAGCATAAACCTGCAGAAAGTGAGCATAACACCGAGCTGCAAGTCAACAGTGGCGCACATCTTCCCCACACCCTTGTACAAGTTGACATCCTCTTCTATCTGGCTAATCTCATCAATGGTGAGCTGCAAAATACGACGTTCGCGATCTTTGGCAGCAGTTTGTTGCTGAGTGATTTGAAGAGCGCGTTGCGATTGAACCGCAGTTTGCTGGATTTGGACCAAGATCTGAACGCAACAGCAGCGTCAAGAGGGTGTCATGGCGGACAAAACGTAGTGAAAGACACCTTTCTCAGTGTTTCGTCTGAGAGAGACATCCTGACAGAATACGAGCCAGGAGTCGCTCTCGACCAAAGTTGTCGAAGTGTCGTGAAACGTGACCTGTAGTTGCAAAATATTTATTCGCGCCTTCGACCTCATCCCCCTTGGGCGCTTGTGACGGCTCTCGTGCCCAAATACACAACACCGTGTATTGACTTCCTTACCACGAATTTCTATCTTGTAATCTCAGTCGGTTGGTGCCATGGCTTCATTCGAGGACTACGATGAGTTTGGAAACTACATCGGTGCTGACCTCGACTCGGACGACGAGGATGAAATCCCACAGGAGCAATATGGACACCAACCAGAAACTGCTCCTCTTGAAGGGTTCGATGATGAGGTGCCAAGACAGGAGGTGGAAGAAGAAACGCTGATGGAAGTCGATGGTGCGTGTTGGCTTTTTATTCCGCTGGAATTCATAATGAACTATTGTCTGAAAAGTTCCAACACACAACGCGGTTATTCTACATGAGGACAAGCAGTACTATCCGTCTGCGTCGGAAGTCTATGGGCCTGACGTTGAGACCATAGTGCAGGAGGAGGACGCGCAACCACTGTCTGAGCCCATTGTCGCTCCCGTCAAAGTACGGAAATGGACAGTGGAGGAGAAAGACATGCCAGAAACACGGTTCGACAAAGGGTGAGAGGTGTTAGAACACTGCGGAGTATTTTGGTCTAATGAACCAATAGATTTTTGTTGAACATGACCGGCTTTCCTGAGATGATTCGCAATGTTGCTGTCGTGGGACACTTACACCACGGAAAAACCGCGCTCATGGATATGCTCGTCTACGAAACGCACAAGCTGACCTGGGACGCTGATAAACCGGTCTGTAGTGCCTTCAGAGTCCATATTTACAACTGACGAGTCCATTTCTATAGATGCGCTATACTGACACTCACGTTCTATCTAGAGAACGCGAAATATCTATTAAATCTTCACCAATTTCACTTATCCTCTCCACAACGGCCGGCAAATCACATCTCGTGCATTTTATTGATACCCCCGGTCATGTTAATTTTGTTGATGAAGTCGCCTCAGCCATCCGTCTTGTTGACGGCATCCTGCTTGTGGTCGATGTTGTCGAGGGGGTCAGTGAATCTCAATTAGTACTTTGTGATGTGTCTGAAATGATGATACTCTTCCAGTTGATGGTCGGTACTGAGTCCATCCTTCGCTATGCAATACAAGAGGGCGTAAAAATCACACTTGTCGTGAATAAACTTGATCGTCTCATCCTTGAACTCCGCATTAAACCGACCGACGCGTATTACAAGATTAAGCACACTATCGAGGAGATCAACACCTTCATTAGGTTAGTGGCGTATCGTTATTTTATATCTTGATCCCTCAACTCATTGATTCTTTTTGAAGCGCCATCGACCCAGACCCAGAACTATGATTGAGCCCTGAGAATGGAAATGTTGCTTTTGCAAGCACAGATATGGACTGGTGCTTCACTCTCCACTCGTTTGCGAAGATGTACGCGGATGCCTATGGTACGCGTTGACTCTCTTCTTCTCCGGATGATTTTTTAAAAATTTCATTCAAAGGTAAGATGGATGTAAACTCTTTTGCCGCCCGTCTCTGGGGCGACATCTACTTCAACTCCGAAACTCGCAGATTCACTCGCAAACCTGCCGACCCCGAACACACGCGCACATTCGTAACCTTCATCATGGAACCTCTGTACAAGCTCTACAGCCACGTGTTTAGCCAGGAGACGGAAGATCTCAAGGAGACGCTGGAAGGACTTGGGATCCAGCTGAAGCCCGTCATGTACAGGATGGACGTCCGTCCATTGCTGAAGGTTATCTTGAATCAGTTCTTTGGATCTTCAACGGGGCTGGTGGACATAATTGTCGAAAAAATTCCCTCGCCAATTGAAGGTGCCGCTCCCAAGGTGACTTGAATACTATTGAGTATTATGCTAAGTATTGATTGTTGTATCTTGTCTAGGTTGAGTCAACGTATACTGGCCCTCAGAACTCTGAGTTGGCGGCTTCGTTGAAGACGTGTGACTCGGAAGGCCCTCTGATGGTTCAAATAGCGAAGCTCTATCATACTACTGATGCACAATCGTTCAGAGCCTTTGGTCGTATTCTCAGTGGAACACTGAGGAAGGGCACACAGGTCAAGGTCTTAGGGGAAGGTTACTCACCGGAGGATGAAGAGGATATGATGAAAGCGACCGTCGAAGACATTTGGATTCATCAATCTAGGTGACTGCATATTAGTTACGCATTAAGACAATGCTCATCGCTCGACAGATACTTCATCCCGGTGGATGAAATTCCTGCCGGTAATTTGGTCCTCATTGCTGGAGTAGATGCGTCGCTCTCCAAGACAGGCACTCTCGCCGCCATGGATATCGAGGAGGATCTCCACATTTTCCGGCCCATCAAACATATGACACAATCCGTCCTGAAGGTCGCAATCGAGCCAATCGCGCCGTCTGAGCTTCCGAAGATGTTGTCTGGGTTGCGGAGCGTCAACAAGTCTTATCCACTGTTGTCGACCAAGGTCGAGGAAAGCGGTGAACACGTCATTGTTGGGACGGGAGAGCTGTACCTTGACTGCGTGATGCATGATCTGCGCAAGTTGTTTTCCGAGATCGAGATCAAGGTATCAGATCCTGTTACCAAGTTCTGTGAGACGGTGCTGGAGACGAGTGCATTGAAATGCTATGCGGATACACCGAACAAGAAGTAAGTAAATGAAACAGTTATTTATGGAATAACCCTCATTAATGGTTGCTCCGGCTCTGCTAGAAACAAGATCACGGTTATTGCGGAGCCCCTGGAGAAGGGTATTGCAGAAGATATTGAGCGGGGCCGTGTGCATATGCGTATGCCGGCCAAGGAACGTGGCAAGTTCTTTGAGGAGAAGTATCAATGGGACCTCCTCGCATCCCGATCAATATGGGCATTTGGGCCTGATGAGAATGGACCGAATATCCTTCTGGACGATACGCTCCCGTCTCAGGTTCGTTCAGGGCGTAACTGAACTGGTAGCTGGGGAACATAGCTGAATTGTGGCTTCAGGTCGACAAGAAACTTTTAGGAACCGTGAAGGAACATATCAAGCAAGGATTCCAATGGGGTGCTCGAGAAGGCCCTCTGTGTGATGAGCGTGCGTCTATTACCTTTCCGCTCGTTGGGAAAATACTGACGTGTCTTTCAGCTATGCGCAATGTGAAATTCCGGATACTTGACGCTGCTCTTGCTCAGGAACCGATTTTCCGCGGTGGTGGCCAGATCGTTCCCACCGCACGTCGTGTTTGTTATTCATCGTTCTTGATGGTGGGTTTATGCCATGTTTCATGGGGAAAAAAACATCTGACATGCCAACTTAGGCGACTCCCCGGCTAATGGAGCCTATTTACTACGTTGAAGTCCAGGCACCAGCGGACTGTATTTCGGCGGTGTACACCGTCCTTGCTCGGCGTCGTGGACACGTCACTCAGGATATACCGAAGGCGGGGTCACCACTGTACACTGTCAAAGCACTTATTCCCGTGATTGACGCGAATGGCTTCGAAACAGATCTGAGAACTGCAACACAAGGTCAGGCCTTCTGTCTGCAGGTCTTTGACCACTGGTCTATCGTCCCAGGTGAGTTTGATTGTCTCCCACGGTTCCAATGGAGGTAACATCATTGCACAGGTGATCCCACGGACACGAGTATCAAGCTTCGGCCATTGGAGCCAGCCTCTGGGCAAGCGCTCGCACGGGACCTTGTATTGAAAACGCGACGGAGGAAGGGCCTGGGCGATCAGATTGCGGTGTCGAAGTATTTGGACGACGAATTTGTGGTAGGTTTTTCGGTTCAGTTCCCTCAGACGTGGCTCAAATGGTTATAGCTGGCATTGTCCGCGTCCGGGCATGCAGACCTTCTCGGATGAGACGTGTACTTTGCGTGTACTTGAATAGATGACAGTGTATATGTAGTGATCGCGTCCACGTGATGTGTGGGAGTTCGAATAATGCCACGTATGCTTGTTTGGAGTAAGCAGTATTTAGGACTCGGTCGTCTAAAATTCGAGGCATTCCTCTCCCTCGTACCCGGTCCTTCGTATACAATGCGAAGAGTAGCGCTCTCTGTCCTTGCCCTCGCTGCCACAGGCGCATTGGCCACCACAGAATCCGACGCCCCCAAGCCCACGTTCACTGTCTGTCCTTTCGCACCATACACGTAAATTAATTATCTTATATATTTTTCATATACAGCCTACAACTATCAAGGCCCCTTTTGTTGAGCAGTTCACGGAAGACTGGACAGAACGCTGGACGCCCTCTGAAGCTACCAAGAAGACCCCCGTCGGCGGTGAGACCTTCAGCTACGTCGGCAAGTGGGAGGTCGAGGATCCTCTGATTTCCGTCCTCGAGGGCGACAAGGGTCTTGTCGCCAAGAGCAAGGCTGCCCACCATGCTATCTCTGCCCCCTTTGATGAGCCTATTTCCTTTGCGAACAAGCCCCTCGTCGTCCAGTACGAGGTCAAGTACCAGAAGGGCGGTAACTGCGGTGGTGGCTATGTCAAGCTCCTCGAGGACGGCTTCCAAACTAGCGGCAAGGAGTTCTCTGACACCACCCCTTGGGTGATCATGTTCGGTCCTGACCTTACTTGTCCTGGTACCAAGGTATATATAATCCCGTTGACAAACAAGTCTTGTACTGATCTGTTTGCTACATAGGTGCACTTCATCTTCCGTCACAAGAGTCCCAAGACCGGTGAATATGAAGAGAAACACCTCAAACTCCCTCCCAGGCCCTCTATTGAGAAACTTACCAATCTTTATACTCTTATTGTTAAGTACGTGCCCCACGTTCTCACCTTTCTTTTTCGTTCTAACATCCAATGCTATTTAGCCCTGATAATACTTATGAGGTTCTCTTCAATGGATCTAGCGACAAGAAAGGCAACCTGCTCGAGGACTTTGAGCCTCCGGTTAACCCTCCCAAGGAAATTAACGACCCCGAGGACAAGAAGCCCGCCGACTGGGTTGACGAGCAAAAGATTTCTGACCCTGATGCCAAGAAGCCTGATGACTGGGATGAGGGCGCGCCTTACGAGATCCTCGATGAGGAGGCTGTCAAGCCTGAGGGCTGGCTCGATGATGAGCCCGAAGTCATTCCCGACCCCGGTAAATTATGCTTGCTCGCTCGCACCTTGAAATCTCTGTACTGACGTGGCAACCTAGACGCGACCAAGCCCGAGGAGTGGGATGATGACGAAGATGGCGACTGGATCGCTCCCACTGTTCCCAACTCCAAGTGCGCTGAGGCTCCCGGCTGCGGTGAATGGAAGCGGTATGTCTTTTAGTGCTTGGGAAAGGGAACCTCGGGCTGATTGATGCTGTTTGGCAGCCCCTACAAGGCTAATCCTGACTACAAGGGCAAGTGGTACGCGCCTATGATCGACAATCCTGCCTACAAGGGTGAATGGGCTCCTCGCAAGATTCCCAACCCTAACTTTTTCGAGGACCTCACTCCTGTGAAGTCTCTTTCTAAGATTGTAGGTCCAGACAGTTCAATTCATTCGAACTTGCCTGTTGATGCCTGGCTCTTAGGGCGGTGTCGGTATTGAACTCTGGACTATGACTGAGGACATCCTCTTCGATAACATCTACATCGGTCACTCCGTCGAGGATGCCAAGGCTCTTGCCAAGGAAACTTTCGACGTCAAGAAGCCTCTTGAGGCTGCCGTTGACAAACCTGCTACTAGCGATGATGACGAGGACGATTCCGTTTCATCCTTCAAGGAAGATCCCATTGGCTATATCCGTGAGAAGGCTATTACCTTCATCGAGGCCATCAAGGAAGACCCTGTCTCCGCCTTCAAGACTCAGCCCGAGACCGGTGCTGCTATGGCCGCTGCCTTCTTCACTGTCCTCGGCATGATTGGCGCCCTCTTCGGATTTGTCGGTGGTTCGTCTCCTGCCGTTGTCCAGGTATGGTCCCTTTGTTGTAAACTTCTCAAGTGTATTGTGTTGCTCACTAGCTTTACCTAGTCAACCAAGAAGGCTGAACCTTCGGAACAGAAGGCCCCCGTTGCTCCCGCTGGTGAGGAAAAGACTGAGGAGACCCCCGCAAAGAAGCGCAAGTAGATGAGAAAAGCGCGTTAATTGAGTGGGCACACCTGGGAGGGAGGAGGCCCCCGATGGACTGTACGCTACGGGAGACTTTCACCATGGAACTTGTTTTCCTTGGGTTGTACTTAGTAGCATTGTTATTTACGTCTCCGATATCCCCCAATGTGTGGTAATTCGTGAAATATGTACTAGCTACAGGTCGTAAAAGCAAAATATCATTATTCATCATGGACTTGTGTATGTATCTGTAGTCAGTGTTGTTGGGAGGCGTCAAGTGCTCGCTAGTGATCAATGCACAAACTGCATGATGTATAGAATTTGATAATTATTCGGACCTTTGAGAATACTGCATCTGTGACCAGATAAGTAATCTAGAGCCGACAACGGTAGTCTGCGAGGCAGCTTTTCCCTACGTACCTATGTAGATAAAATGAAAGTCATTTATTTACATATAACGTCGACTCTGATAACGAGGCACACTAGGTACACCTCGACCTGGACCTAAACTCAGCGCACACATCCGAGATTTCTGAGATCTCCGTGCGCCACAGAGGGTTCATTTTCATTTACTTTCATTTACAGGGATGGACAGCGAACAGAATTGCTGTTACAAGGGATGTCTCTCAAAATATATGATGCTAGCTTCGCCACTAACTCGGAGAGCATATGACCAATATACCATTGTGTGGCGCGAAGATTGGACGCTGGTGTTCACAGCAAGGAATAAAGGAATTGGTTTCGTCAAGCGAGAGTAAAGTCAAGAGCTTATCCTGCACAGACAAAGCGCCCATAGACGGACAGTGGACTTGTACTAGGACCATGTTTGAAAATAACAATGTTTAGGATATTGGATAGAACATCATGAATGAAGGGGTTCAACCGGTTCTTCTACAGGATCCAATTCATCCTTCGTCTGTTCTGTTCCCCGCCTAAATAGGAGGGTATCCACGTATAGTGTGGTTGAGAGCGATGTACCTGAAGAGCTGACATCTGAGCGTCTTGCCTGCTCACGCAGATGGAGAAGCATTCGACAAGCGAGTATTGGGCATATCGTAAGTTGCACCCTGTGGTGATATTAGGATGAATGAGATTAGAAGCCTCAGTGTCAGAATCAAAATATCGAATGTCAGACTTACATCGCTGGTATTGAAGAGATTTCGATCTGAAGTGAGAATGGACTGCGCATCAGAGTTTGCCGGCATATGGAATAGTAAATAAAAATAATTTACCGGGAGAGCAGCAACCATGGAGAGTGAGAGGGCCGATGATACGAAAACACATGCGTAGTAGAAGGTGCCTGACGAATGGAAATTAGTATTGTTCACTGGATATCAGCTCGCATGGAACAACTCAACCGTCATAATGAGCAATTCTGCCAAGGCTAGATCTGAAGCTTCCCACAGGGTGTCTTGTGTGGCAGTAGTATTCGTATGTTTTGAAGGATACAAGACATAGATTTACTATGACCAAGTGGGCGTGAGCCCATGTATTCAGTAATCGCAGCATAGGGGGACTACGAACTCGTGTGGAAGAAGGCGATGAGGCCCAAGTCTATCAGAACGAATCCACCCTCAAGATTTCCGAATTCGAGCATGAGAGTAAAGGAATAGGAGCAGAGAGATACACCCATTCCTCCTGGAATGGATATTGCTGTTGATCATTTGAGGACGAAGGCGCAACTTGAAACACAATGAAGCATATAATCTCACAAGGGCTTGATTGATCATTGCTTGACAGGGACTTGGTCCATACGGATACGATAGCGAAGATCGTACCCCAGACAACCAGAAAGAAGCATAAAAGAAAGACGGTGATTGAGCGACCTCTACCCCAGATTGCCCATGTTCTGATAGCAAATATCACTGGAGGAAGTCTCAAATAAGGTCAATGAGGGGTGGAAACCGCTGGCCACAAACTTTCAGAGATGCAGAGCGAACCGTTGAGACCCCCTGCGCAGACATCAGATGTTAAATACTGTTTGTCACAAAGAAAAGGGTTTTTACATGTAAGGATGTTCTGACTTGCCAGGCATTCGGCAGAATCCTTGACTAAAATCGTGAGAAATCATGAGGTAGGTCTTCCGATCTCCTTACATAGGATAAACATCATTAGTATGATCAAGGGTTGAAATCGTGTGAACAAGTAAAGGCATTTCGGTACGTTCCAGCCAAACTTCCAAATTGTAAGGATTTCAAGTGGAAATATGTGGATGTATTCATATGTCTGGCAATTCAATTATTGTACTCGAGATCCAGATGTGAGTGAAGTAGGGCAAAAAATGGCTTACCCACAGTGTTACACAGATATCTGTCCTTGGTGGTCAGTCCAATGTTGCGCTAACGGAGAGGCTCACACTCAACATTGAACGCACTAACGTATGAGTTGAGCATCCGCTAATAGAATAGGAAAATTTACTCACATTCTCGGCGTAAGCGTACCACAGGACAACGTCTGGAATACTAGTCATCACTTGGGCCCCTGGGTGCGTCAGGGTATTGGCTAGAGATGCAGTTGGGACACCAAGAACCCCGGGTATTGTCGTTTTGAGTTGCGATCATTGACAAACCTGTGCTTCGACAGTCGAGCGACGAGAATGATGAGCGTAGGGTAAAAAAAAGAGACATTTATCAAACAGTCAGATGATGTCTTGATTAGAACGACAAAAGAGCACTACGTACAAAGAGAGCTGAGTTTGCAGCATCAATAAAGGAGTCTAAAAACCGATAATGAACAATGTGTCCCTCATCACCATGGATGATTTACGAAGAGCCCATCCAATCATTTATGCCGCAGAGCCTTGCCCCCAAGTCTCCGAGTCAGGGCACATTTGTTCTGCTTGCATTTATAGAGGCATATCCATTTCTGGCCCAATCAAGGACTATGAACTCGAAGAACTTACCTGCGTGCGACTTCCCTGCTCACGCAAGCACAGGAGCATCCAACAGGAGGATGGGCATATTGTGAGTTGCACGCTGGTGGATAGAATAATCAGCCTTATTGTTCAATCGACTTAGTATTATGTCAATGGTACTGAAACAAATGAACTCGGGTAACTTAGATGCCATTGACAACTAGGGAGTTGATATGGATGCGTAGCAGTGGGAGGTACCTAGGAGACAGATTGTTATGTCCACAACTGCCAGCGGATCGAAGACGAGCGCAAGAGCCTGAGGATGTCCATCATAATGAACAATTTTTGAAAAGATAGCGCTACCAGCCGAGGCAGTATCGATACGTTTTGATAGACGTGAGACACAAGTCAACGGTGAGAAATAAAGGATGTCCTCTGCCATAGATTCGTTTGCTTTCGCAACAGAGAAATCAGGAATGAGGATATTTGATTTTGGGCCGCATGAGGATGGCTCTTGATGGTGTACTTACATCGAGGCGAGGAATAGAACGTCCAACGAGTTCGTTCTCGCCTTTCGTCTTCAAACATCAGTGTATAGCCTTGGCATGATCAGCAATTTTTGGTGTGGTAAAGTCGAAAGAGTCAGCGAAGAAAGCGCGAAAAAGGAGAACCTCATTCAAGTTCACAGCCATATTTGGTTGTAGGCTTAGCTCGGGCAACTTGAAGGCTCAAGCAAGGCTCAGTCGAACTGTTGAGGCTAAGGGTCCGATTCATGTGTCGTCGAGAATCTAGGAATGTAGTTGGTAACACCAAAAAAATCAAAGTTGGCATACTCTGGCAGCTCTGAGTTGCTCTTTGCCGGTGGTTTGCTCCATGGTTGTGAGCGACTCAGAATCATGGAGATCGGGCAGTTATCAATGATAATTTACCAATCGCTTGTCTATCAAACACTCCGTCCAACACGCCACCGCCGAACTCCCAAGCATCCATAGCTGCCTTCCCGACGATTGTCCCTGTAGATTGACTACCGGGCTAGCGTATAAACCGTAGACCGAGGTCAATGGTCCGGATGAACACGAATCGGAATGCGCCCGTGAGTCGGCGTGGATGCCCGAATGCATGACGAGGCCTGATTGATTGCATACAGTTGGACGACAAGAAGGATACGAGCACAAAGAAGAAGACAAGCTCAAGGAAAAAGAATGTCGTTACCGGAGTCTGGCCTTGTAAAATCAATGGGTGCAATAAGCAGTTCGCGCGTGAAGCCGATCTGAAGCGACATCAAAGGACTACCAAGTTACATTCGATGCCTAGTTTGTGTGTTAACTTGTTTCATTCCATATATTATATCTGTCTTGTTCTGACTGTGGCGCTCCTTTAGCGCCTGTCCACAATGCGATGCCACTTTCACAAGAGTAAGTGGAGCCCATGCAATGTATGATTTCGGCATGTGAAAGGATTCTCTATAGACAGATGCGCTCAGGAGGCATCAGAAGTCACGGTGAGCGCGATGAAGAGTGGTATTGATTGCTGAATGTGTATCAACCTTTTGATATTGAAGGCATAATGGAGTCGTAATTGAACCTTCAGAGAAAGACGACGCGGACGATGACGGTTCCTCAGGTTCACAATCCAAGAGCAGAAGTACAACTCCCTCGTCAAAAGGCAAAGAGAAAGCATTTGTGTCTGTTCCATATCCCGCTCCAACTACAACGCGTACTGGACCATCTCCTTATTACCGGCAACATACACTTACAACAGGCCGTAAGTGGTCTCCTCGTCCTATAACGTGCTTACTTATACGTCTGCCCCCTGTAGCTTATATCCCCCCTCGACCATTTATCATGAACCCTCACTACGCCCAAGTCGGTCTTCCCACCTCCGCGTCCGCGACGAGAACGAACATGGCTACACATTGGGGCTACCCTCCTCCATGGCCAGACGGTACAAACCCACAACAAATGAGCTACCACCAATTCTATCTTAACTCCCACTACCGAACAACCCAGGCGCCAGTAGCACAAACCGTGCAAAATCCACCACCAAATCCCAATTCTGCTACTCAGCCACCACCCGCATCCGCACCAGGTCCACTACAAGACTCTCAGGATACCTCAAAGCAGTCGACAAGTACTGAGGGTACAGTCACATCCGCGCCTGTATCAGAGGTTCAGCCTGAGACTATTGATCCGTCGTTGAACTCTCACGAATCGACGGAATTGACGGCCGAGCAAATCATGCAAATCACGAAGGCATTGCTCCAGGGGGAACGCCCGAGCGCCGAAAGTACTGCTACTCCAACGACGGCATTTTCGGAAACGGACAGAGGGCCGGGGTCTGCTGCGCAGAATGGGACGAATGAAGATAAAGGTCATGTTGATAGGATACCTGAATATGAGCATATGCTCACGGAAGATGGGGAACCCATGCTTAATCCTGGTCGGTTGATTCCTCTCTGATGATAGACCCTAGCTGAGTATTTTCTTTAATCTTTCTGCAGCTGAGCTGTTGACCCAGGTACGAATTTGAAATACACTGCTTAAACTTGTCAAGTCTCAATTTCCGCGTTCAGGAATCTCTTGCATCACCACCGCCCTCATGACACTCTGGATTAACTCCATGCGTCCTTTTAGATGTGGTTTTCGAACGTTGCTTTTTTCTGGCTGGGAGAGTCCATTAGGAACTCGATAGTTACTTTGAATCATCAATCATTACTTGTATGGAATCATATAACTTGTATTTTATCATCCGGATATTCTGTCGAGAGTCCTCCTTAGGACAGCTGGGCTATATAGGCGAGGGTTGGAATTAAAAATTTAAGATTTCTATTGATGTTAGCTACATTGAGGTTCGTACATACTACAAGCTGTGGAAAGCTAGGATAATGCAAGAAATGTGGGGCCTGAGCTACTGTTGAAAGTGGCTATGGTATGTGTATGTATATGCGAAGTGACATTGAGAATATTATAATTTATAAATCCTTTAAAGGAGCTTGACCTTGGGCCACTGGTATGTGGGACCAATCTACGAAGAGATTAGTAATTATAAGTCGTAAATAACTGGAGTTATTTGATCCTCACCTGCTTGACACACATGGCACCCAGAGCGTGGCCGACCTCAACGCACTCATCAAGGCTTTTGCCAGACACAAGCGCGCCAAGGAATCCACCAGCGAAGGCATCACCAGCACCATTGGTATCGACGATCTCGCTATCCGCCAGCCGGTTCACGCTGAAGATCTTAGGGCTGTCGGGAGCAGCGGAAGACACGACCACGGTGGATTCGGCACCATGAGTGAAGATTACCCAACGAGGACGCGATGCGTTCGTTTTGGGGAGGATCGAGATGGCTTTTGCGATAGCCGGAAGGTCCTTGGTGTCAGGGAGTCCGTTGGCGCTTGCCCAGGCTTCTGCCTCGGCCTCGTTACCGATGACGATATCAGCGTGATTGAGGATTGGTTGAAGTTGGGCACCGAAGAACTGGGGAATGAATGGAGCGGAAAGGTTGATAACGAACGTCTAATCAATTTTTGTGTGTGAGCACGCATCTGACACTCGTGGAAAATGGAAGGAGTACCTTTCCAGCGGCGGCAGCCTTCGAGCTGAGCTCGAGAGCAGAAGTGTTTCCGTGAGTGAGGAAGTAACCTTCAACATAGAAAAATTTGGCAGCCTCGATGAGGGGTGCGACGGTAGGAGACGACAAGTGTGCTTTATCAAACTTCTCCGCGGCGCGAAGGGTAGTTACGAGTGATCTAGAGAAGGGATATGAAAGTTGTTCCGTGGGAAAAATACGCCCATACTTACCGATGGTGTCCAGTGATGACGACGGCGCAAGCACCCGTCTTCTCACCCTCCTTGACATAGTAAACTTCATCAAGGCCCTCACGCTTGTTGGCAACCTTGAGCTGTTCAGCAAGTTCATCATTACCAACACACCCAGTATACACAACAGAACCAGGAGGCAAGATATACTATATATGATCTCAATCAAATAGGTTTTCGCGGACTTCATATTCGTGAAACGTACAGCGGCTCCGCGTGCGGCGTTCTGGGCAGCACCTCCAGCAACATATGTCACCTTATGTTCCTGAACCAGCTCCTCATATCTTTCCTCGAGTCAGAGACGCGCGCAATTTGGAGTTCACTGTCGGTAACTCACATGGGCGCGTGTTTTTCCTCGGCCAAGATGGCGTCGTTAGCTTTAAGGTTGTACTTCTCAAGGAGCGCTTCCCCGTTCGTAATCTGCATATCAAGCAGGGGGTTTCCCATGCAGAAGAGAGAGTAGAGGGCCATAGTGAGAAAGATGCAGTAGACGGACGACTGAGAGAACAAAACTGAGATGTTCGCTACAACTTTTTGATCATCGATTGCTTCAGATCTAATCTAACAGATCTAATCGATGCTCGTTTCCAGCCCATTCACTCGCAAGTTTCCTCTGCTCCAGTGCTCATTACCTGCAATAAAATCGCTGCGAACTACCTTGCCTCTTGCCACAACACAATTGTTCTGTTCGACCTTTACATACACACCCTCCACACGTCCGTCCCAGAATTTTGAAGGCAGCTGAGTCATGTTCTGCAACTCGTTATTGGTAGGCATTGTACCTTGGTGTATTACTGGGACCAGTGAGATGGACGTCGAAGAAAGAATCTTCTCAAGTGAATCTCTGCCCACCCAGATGTTTGTGCTGCGATCGTACAAGTCGAAGGCAATAAATCGATCCGGAAGATAAGTATAAGGGATAGAATGCGTCGCATACATCCATTCTCCAAAGAGGATATAGCGTTCTGCAAAGTACGAATCGCGATTCAGAACGTGGAGAAGGTCTTCGCGATGGCGCTTCACCCATATGTCCAGCTTTTTGAATTGTTCGTGTGTCGCAGAATTGACGTAGTGTGATCGGTTCTGGATGATTATTCTTGAACAATCAGAAGACAGAGAGAAACCCATATTTGCACCATCAATCTTCTCTGTAATGACAACGGTCCCTTGAGTAGGCATAACTGCAACATCAGAGATGACATCGTCCGAAGAAGCAGCCCCCAGGTTGATAAGGTGCGCCGTGCGCGGGAACTTAAAAAGAGTAATTGGAGGTGACAACCGGAGGATGAGTTCCTCAGCAGCGGCGAAAGATCGGACAATGAATACTGCCTTGAAGCCTTCGTCCAGTGTAGGACGTACAAGCAGATTTTGCATGTGGTTCACGGCATTGCGCACACGACTGCCAGGGGGAAGGGTAGGGTGTCCCGTCCGCATTTGGGCCCGCGCGATACACAAATTTGGTTCATAGTCGAAGAAGATGCAAGCAGATCCTGTGCACCAGTTGGAGGCCAGACTGAGCCAACCTTTCCTGTCTGTTGCCGCAGTGTTACACCTATCGAGCAGAACACGACGATTTCCGGGTGACCTCCCTATCTCGGTCTCACAAACAGCTCGACTTCCTGATTCATCCTGCGATATCATAGTACAGCCGTAGGGATCCCGCGCAAGCAAAGATTTTCGTACCGTTGACTTACCGGACCCGGGGAGCCCGACGAGAACGAAAAGGTTGATATCTTTGCTAAGAGTACCCTCGATGATAAGAGGGCAAGGCGGTGGCTCGGAAGGTAGATCGGGATATACGGATTGCCTTTTCCAAATTGTACTGCACCACGTCGAAACAAATACCTCTTGCTGAGTAGTTTCTATGCTACCTGGCCGAAGTTGCCGAAGCAGAGAAACCGCCTCAGATGCTGCCATCGTTGGTTGTGTCTGGTCAAAATGAGGTTTTTCAAAACCGAAAGCTACCATGTAGCAGGCAGCAACTGTACCCGCGCGGCCCTTGCCTCCACCGCAGTGTACCAGCAGTGGCAACTTCGTCTCATCGTTGAATAGTGTCATGACGAGGTCCATTTGCTCTATTGACGGGGGATGATAATTGGGGATCGGAAGATAGGTATTTGAAATGGATTTTCCACGGAACCAGGAGGCGGGGAGAGGAGTCTCTTCGGTGAGGGTAAGGACATGTCGAATGCCAAGGTATGGTGAAGCAATGGCGTCAATATCTTCTTCACAACGCGGGGTTGACATGACGGCTAGGTGATAGGGTATAAGCCATTGGAAGAAACGGGGCAGTTTATAATGTGGATTAGTCGTGGTTTTGGAAGGTATGAAGAGTGATTGCCTGGGTTCCAGCTGCAATGAAGGTATGACGTTGCTATCACTAAGGGCAAAACGCAGACCATTTGACCAGGGCGCCAAGAGCAAAGGAGCGAGCTTTGAATCTATTTGAGACTCCTCTTCTCTAAGCATTAAAGATCCCCATTCTGTAGCCTCAGAGCATTCAATTATTCTTTTGATGCAATGGCACTGTAACTTTTCATCGTCTGAACGCTCATAAGCACAGGCATAGGAGAGCATCGCAAGTTTTTTGGCGCCGAGTATAAAGGTTGCGTCTCCGATCCTAAGATATCCCTTGTGTGATCCAGGGCACAGAAGAATTAAATCCTTAGCGAAGTCTTGTGCTCGTGAGTATCGTCTGAATATGTGGAGCGTATAGATGAGATGATCTAGAAATTCAGGAGTAGGTGATAGAGAGAAGGTACCTGGAAGCAAGGAATCAATTCCCTTGTCCATGTTGTGATTGTCGTTGGTAGAGAGTGTGATATGAAAGTTTTTTGGGGGAAGGCCAAACTGTTTCCGAATTTGCTGACCCGCAGCCCAAATGATGACGACGAAGTAAACCTCTTCTTTTGGCTTTCCACCAACGCCTGGATAATGAATATGAAGCAGATCGACCTGAATGGTCTGCAAAGCCTCAGAGGAGATGTTTTTCAGTTCCTCCTTGGTGAAAAGAGTGATATGGTATGATCCTCGGCGAGGTAGGTTGACACCAAGGCTCAAAAGAGCTTCGAGACCCTTTTCTGCCATTGCATCGACACCGGACCCAACAGCGCCGAAAATTCCTCGTGCTGTTCGTAAGGCAACTGGTGCAGCGGTCTCCATTGTACAAAAGACGAAATTCTTAGACAAACATTGAGGTCGAGCGAAAGCGTTGTTATTAAGAATGTGAGTCAGCGCTCGTATATCATCGTATGGCAGTGGTGCAACGGTGCCGTAAATGATGCTAAATAATGGGGAGTTGGAGTTGGGAGATGTCCAGGACCGAGTCACGGATAATCCGAGCGATCAAGGCTAGGTAAGTCACTGATTTCCCATATCCCTTTGATGTTTACCCTCTTCTCATCCGGATCCAATGCTCAAGGACAGCTAGCAAATGGCACTTTGGAAGATTCCCATGTATTCCGATCCTGTTCTTTCTCCAGCTGTCCGCCCAACACTATGCCTGTTGATACCAACCGAGTGCTGAATATCTCTAGTGGGGCGAACCACACCGTCGTACTCCTGGAGATGAGAAGACAGTCTGGGAAGCTTGAAATGCAACTGTGGGGCAGTGGTAATGGGTCTGCTGGGCAGCTCGGCGCTGCGTACCATCAACTCATCCAATCGGGTGAGGAATCCACCATCTTTCGGCCCATTGAGCTGCCTCTTGAGCAGGAGGGGTTGTCTGGATATCAACCTAAGCACGTCGCTGCATCTTGGGAGACGACATACATAGCCCTTTCCTGTGATGGGCGAAACGACGTATTGATCTCAATGGGGTCAAATGATTTCGGTGATTTGGGAGTTGGCATGATAGCCAAGGAAAAGAAGACTGGACCATTTCATATCGTCAGCTTTGATCATCTTGCAATTGATGGAATTCCTCTCAAAAATGCAAATATCGTAATCCTTTCACTTGTCACAGGACAACATCACGTCGTAATCACTCTTGAAGCTGCGTGGCACAGTTACTCCTTTCGAGAATGCATCGTGGGCTGGGGAACTTCACGACACGGGCAGCTAGGGAATGTGCTTGATGGAAAAGGACGTCCTATTCCGTATATTTCAGTCCCGCATATCATCCCTGTGGATGATAGGGACCCCATTGTTGCTACTGCTCTCGGCAGTCAACATACTATTCTTCTTCGCGCGTCTGGGGGTATTTTGGGCGTTGGATCGAATCGCAAAGGTCAATTACAGAGTCTTGGAGATGTCAAACATGCGACTAAGATTGACTGCACTTGGAACGGAACTTGTGTCGTCACAGAAGGCGACAACGGTGTAGAACACATTCTTGCGACAGGCAGTGGTGCTCATGGACAACTTGGTCGTCAGATGGAATCTAGTGCAATTGTTTCATTGGCTCCAGTAGAGCTGCCTATGTCAGAAGCCACTAGGATACTGGCACTGGCATGTGGAACTGAGCATATCCTCGTACTTATTTCTCGAAGCTCAGAAGTAGGTGACTCTTTGGAGGTATGGGGCTGGGGATGGAATGAGCATGGTAATCTTGGAGTTGGAACGACGGAAAACGCCTTCACTCCCATCCAACTATGGCCACCAGCATTGGGTTTGGAGGGAGAAAAGAATCGATCTGCTATAGGGATATGGGGAGGCTCTGGTACAAGTTGGATTATAACATCGACAGCAAATATACGGTGATAATTCAGTACTCAGTCGTTGGCATCTAAGCCAAGGTCTTCATGAATCTGTTTGACCGTCGTTCCCTTCAAGACTGCTAGCTGCAAAAAGACATGAAGATCTTTCTGGTATTCATCGGTTGCCATACGCACTCTGCCTATCAAGATCTTTAGCCTCCCATCAGTCAAGGTAGCAGTGAATGTATGCGCCATAGGTACTCGCCTGTGTAGCATCCTTGGCTTCGTTGTACTGGTGCAACAGTTTGATATGTCGTTGAACAATTTTCTCTGCATCTTCGTGCGCACTGGAAGCGTTCAGCTTTGAATGTGGGTGAGAAGAGATACCATCCCCACCCGAGTTTTTCTTGCAAGTCTTTTACTTCGGCCTCAAGGGCCGCCAAACGGGCTTCTTGAACCTGCGCTTTGACGATCAGTCTTGAAAAAACCGCAAAGGAGCCTAGCAGATGTTATTTGCCTTGGTCGATATGGTCGCGTGCATAATGCTGTAGTCCGTGCTGTTAAGATATGATAACGTTTTGACGTGAAAACGCCGCGTCGCGTCACGATACACATGTTGATCTTGACCGGATTGGTGCTTTCTCGTCCTTTTACCAAGTTCAACTGCCTCTAGCAAATCAGACCATCTATCCAATTTCGAGTTCCCGAGTACAATTGACATATATAAGTTCCGAGAAAGATTTCATATTATATCTCTCATCCGTTAAATGACAATCTCTCTGCTGTAGACCCAACTTGTTTGAGCGTCTATCCTCTCCAAAAATCTGTTCTAGTCACATTAGCCTAGCAACGGTGGAAATCTCAGTAGGGACTTCGGCCCACTCTTCGCTTCGTGGGGCGCCAATGGGAGGTCAAAGTCTCCCGAGCCGGCGCGTTGGGACCTGTACAGTAAATAATGCATTACCCTGCCTACATTGGGTGTCCTATGACCATCCGGCGTCCACCCATAGTCGGGTGGCTCTTCGACCATATGTTCAGGTCCCTGTCGAAAACATGGTTTCACGCTTCAACTGAACTAAACTGCGTAGAGGACAAGTCATCAACCTCACGGAACATTGCAGAAGACCCGATGGCGAACCGATGGGGTACTCTGCGCAACTTCGCTACTCGATGTTTCTTGAAGCGCTTCTTCAAACACAACCAGATCCATTGCTCCTACACGCCGTCAGCGGTCAAATTGGGTGGGCAGATGACAATGCAGCGTTGATGCTGTCGCCGCAATGGCATAAGACTAGACTTGGGCCTGAAGTTGGGATGATGAACCGCCGAGTCTTATAAGGAATGCCCATAAATTTCACTGTGGCTTGGGCTCCTTGAGTCTTGCTACTCACCTAACCTTCCAAGTATTAGCAGACCATGTGAGGCTAGGCTTCTGACACGAGATATCGTGCATACCCTGCACGTCGCGTAGGTCACAAGGACATACACAAGATTCAATCCGGCCCACATTTGAGGAGTCGCTTTCTATTCCCCAGAGAGAAACAGCGTAGACAGAGCTGGAGATCGAACAATTAAGCTAACGACAGCTCGCTCGGCTAGCATAGTAACGGTTTCGAAGCCAACAGGCGTTGGGTTTCAACTATCCATCAATGTGAATAGAGAATTCTGTTGTCGTTCATCGACGACATAATGAACGTGGACATTTTGAGAGGTTATCCGCCCGGAACTGAACCGATGCATAAACGTTGCCTTAGCAACTGCCACGAACAAGTGACACGAATGGCCATGACGATATATACACCGCATGCTCCGAAATGTCTACCAGAAGGGTTTCTCGATGGGTTTAGAAACGAAAGGAATGAGGTCAATGAGGATCAATCGTGTTTGAAACTCGCTTCCCAGGACAATTCCGTCCTCGCCTGTGAAGCTATTCCCTCGAGGTACCTGATTAAAGGCGGCACAATCACACAAGCGATCATGAACACGATAAAGATGTATGCCAGGACCGGCACAACTGAAGGAGGTAGAACACCGAGATAGAGAGGTTCAAGTATCAAAATGAACGGGATCGGGATGGATGAAGCTGGTTTTGGGGAGGCAGCATGAGATGGCGTCAGGACACCGATGTCAACAAGGCGAATGCGGGCATAGCGTAAGCGAGTGTGGGATGCCGACGACTGTGTATGTGTTATCAGCAAACCGGGGTCAAGGCCAAGGCGAGGTTCAAAATGGACTGAGACGCTCTCAGGATCGAATATTTCTAGAGAAAAGCCAGCTGGATACTGGCATGAAGGTAATCATGATATGAGTTTTCCAAGTACGTTTCAAAGAATAATGAAACTCACAGATGCTGGCCATGACAGTCGCAGCGTGAAGCTGGAATACGCGATCCAATCACGCGTCAGATCGAGTACCAGCCATAATTCGTAAGGACATGGGTAGTCGGCCACGTCAGAATTGCAAACTTCCTGTAAAGGCGTTCCAAAAGGTGCAGGGAGCATAGTCCATTCTCGCTCGTTGTGGGTATGATTCAATCTTGGCCTATTATACGTGTCAACAGGAAAGCTGTAGAGAAAGCTGTCTCTCAAGACTCACCAACTGTTTGTGAAGGAAACTTCATAGTTATGAGACTCTGAAACATGGAAGTTAACGATTTCCGTGTTAGCAAAGGCGCATAGAGGTAGACAGAGGACCAGCAGGAATTGGAACATGGAAGAAAGATCAAACCCCAGATGATCAGGGTCTGAATCACTTCATGGCTTTCAAGTCTCATGGCCCTCAGGAAACCAGTAGCATTCACCGAAGGTAGTAGTACACGTTTGTAAGGTATATTCATGGTAAGTGAGGCAGTGCAAATGCAACTACCAAGGTAACGAGCGTAGATGAAACAGATAAAAACACATGTCTTACAAATGTTCAACCATATACAGCTGGTATAGACTTCCGAAATCAAAACAAGAGGACACCCTCGAATGTAAGGGCTGGATCGTAAGAGTCATGACAAAGATCTAGAGGCGAGGCGAGAGCAGCCAAAGTCTGGTTATATTTAAGATTGCTTGATCGTCTACATAACAGAAGCAATCAGACACTAAACTAAGAACTTTAAGTCTGGATGAAACAATACCTTAACAGCTTTCTTGGTAGCCATTTTTTTCTTCATATAGCTTACCGCTTCCTTGATGTCGGACCACAAAAACATGGGTATAACGACAGCCATAACCGGCAGAGCAATTTCCCAGAAGCTATGTCACGGAGAGATTAGGCAACATAAATAGGTGAATCACGAGAGCACTCACAATAGATCGGAGTGCTGGTCCACTCCCCAAAACGGTGTAAAGTTCATACCCTAGCAGATGGATATAAACGATTAATGGAGCAACAGGCGTTGAACAACGTACGAAGTATCCTGTCAGTAATGTCAGGGGCAGGAAGATGATTGTTGCCAAGGTCAGACGGCGCCTAAAAACAGATAGGCGTTTGAGAAATTGGAAACGTGAGGTAACGAGACGTCTTACATGACTTCATTCATCTTATACGAAGCGAGCTAGAATATGCAGGAATCGTGTCAGTCGCCACATCAGAGGAACAAGTTTACACTGTCTCCTTACATTGAAAGTATACCCAATGAGATTCTCCGAGATCGCCGCGAACATGTCGAGACTGCTCAAGATATATTCCATGTGGTCAAAGACATCGGCCTGTTTGAGTCGCGTCTCAATGAAAAGCGTACTAATGGCACGAAAGGCCAAAACAACACACCAAGTAAATCTTGGACTTGTGGCTCATGAAACCGACAACCTTAACGTTGGCATTCGCCGGGTTTGACATATCAATCAAAGCTTGGCATCGGTCGAGGTCGTATCTTCTGAGACCATAGATCAAGGTTTTGATGGGTTCCATGGTACGTTTGTGCATGATAAGGTCACCAGAAAGGATGTGAACTTGGAAAAGCCTAGATAAGCCGTATTGTTATCAAAGGATCCGGACAGAACGTACGATATCGAACGGTTTGCACATTGGATTTCAGCAGAATAGCACGTTCAAACTTGTTGATTTTGGTATGATATTCGTCAATGATCTCAAGTGCATTGTCAACAACTATTTTGTCAACATTAAGTCATTGTTCAGAACAACGCAAAAGATCAGAGACGCACTAAGATCCAGTAAGGCATGAACCAAGAGAGAGGGGTCCGCAGAATTTCGCAAGCCAGTATCCCGTTGGCGAAGCCTTGCGCTGATCGGAGAAGTAAACTTAAGGTCGGGGACATTGTGGATGGAAATCACAGTCCCTGTAACTGCTGTCAGATAGGCAACAGAGGAAAACTGAAGGCAACGTACCGTCCCTGAGCAAGAAGATGAACATTGGGGAGACATTGACGTTCACTCTGTCGCCCTGAAACATTGGTCAAGGTTTGAGCTTGAGCAAGGACACTAGAACACAAACCTGCTTTAGGGCATTGAGGGTTCTGTGATTGTTGGCCTGCTTTTGACGCTTGGCGGCAGCCTACAGGTGGATAAGTGACAAATCCCGATGATTCACAAATACAAGATTGATTTACCCCACGCACGAGATTACCCAAGCTAGCTATGGAATTACTGCTGCTAGCACGATTGTCCTCTAGATCTAGGGTGGCAGCACGGGTTAAGGGTAGAAGATGACGTCGTTTCTTGCCTCTTCTCGACATGGTTCCACTATCATACATCGTGTGATCATCCTCTTCTCTCATAGCCTCCTTCTCCATGCCAGATTCGCTCGTTATAGAAGGGGAATACGAGCTAGGCTCATCCGATAACGTAGATCCAAAGGCTGGAGATTCACTAGGAGCAGCAGTGGGTCCGTCTTCCTGTCCAAGTTTATGGCAGAGGACACGTAGGAAGAGGTGCTTATTGTAGTAATCAGCCTTGGAACGAGTTTGGCTCCGAGTGTGGAAGATATCCTCAAGAGCAAGTGGGTGAAGATCTTTCAAGAATTCGTTATTTTTCACGATCAAGTCGCTATGACACGCACCATATTTGATCGAGACGGCTTTCAGGACGTCCCAACTCAATCCACCGATGTTGATCCATCTCACCTTCACCCACGGCTCTCTCTCGCTCGCAGCGGGATCATTCAAAAGGTTGACGAACTCCTTGTTAGTCATACGACCAAAGCTACTGCGTACGGCCGAATAGTCGACGACTTCAATCAAACAGTCCTGCCGTATATGACCGTAGAGAAGGTTTGCAGACGCGCGTCGTGGGTTTACACCAGGCTCTGCGCCGACACGTGTTACGTTGCCCGTGAGGTACGAGGTACCTCGATGGAGTGCCATAACCTTGCGCACGGCTGCACGGAATCTTTCGATGGGTCTCTGGATTTTGCCATTCCCCGACCAAGGTTGAGTCTTGTGTGTTGTTGGGGACCTCGATTTGATTTTTGAAAGTATAGAGCGCTTTGAAGGCGACTGGAGATTGACTGAGAGTTTTGGGCTTGGCTGGATTACATGAATGGAATATGTTGGAGCGGGTGCGTTGACATTTGAACCCATAGAGACTGGGGAAATTGGGCCCTCGTCGATTTCATCAAGGTCTGGCGTCAATGATCGGCCCTCAGAGTCCGAAAAGCTGTTCTCGCGAGGCATGATAGGGAAAGGATGGTACGGGTGTTAGCTGCCCAGAAATGCAAGGGAGGTAACAGGCAAGGGAGTCTTGCAACGGTGACCGGCGGTCAGAAGGGAAGGAGGTGAAGAACAGCGCCCGATGGTCAAGTGTCCACTTGTATAAGTATTCTCATGTTGTGTGACTTTGATAGGCACAGCTGCACGGACAATGGGCATGAGGCGGGGCAAAAATAGTAGCCGTGATCACTAAGGACTCAAGGCACCTTCTCATCCATCATCTACATCATGATTTCCCGTGGCAGTCCATAACTTTCAATGGCCAGGTAGACAACAGAGAGAACGGTTTCCCGGTCGAAAAAGGTTTCCACGGGGCATGCGTAAACTTCGAGTCCACTTTCGTTGACGTCGTTAAATTTCAGAAAATAGACTGAGAGTTACAAAAGTCACGAAATACCTTTCGTGGGCGGTCGCATACATGTCCCACTTCAAATGTAGTTAGTGGGCGGATAAGGACGGCCGCGGGTCAGATACACAGAACCTGACGCGCCCGAGTCCTGATGAATGAATGATAGGTAGGGAGGGATACCTGATGCCGACTGAAACGGCTATGTACATAACTCATGAATCGACCAAAAAATCCACAAGTGAGGCATTAGAAGGAGCGATCTAGTGGGTTGTTCTGCAACGACAAAATATTGTGGTATAAGGAGGGACGGGAGATATGTATGTGATAATAATCAGTTAACAGTGCGCAAGCACACCGTCCGGCCAACAACGGAAGACGGGAAAGTATGTAGATGATGATGGAAAGGAGCGTGACCAATGGGATAAATGGCGATAAAATAGTTCGAAAGCATATGATAGTCTGGTCTTGAGGATTGCATACAGAAAGTTTGGTTTTCGTACTTGATTGTCCAATAAACCCCATATACGTAAAGAGAAGGAAGAAAGGTTAGAGCAAATGCAATGCGAGAACGCAGTAACAGACGGACACCTCGATCACAATTGCTGGCGAGGTGATGAGAATAGGGAGAACACTTTCTCTGCGTTTTCCTTGTACTTCTTGAGCTTCTTGTTTTTCTGTTTTTCCAGCTCTCCTGTGAGAGGCCGGCTTCTGATCATCTCCCCTGAAGCTTCTACAGTGCCTTCGCCAGGGCCTGATTGGTCAGAAGACAAGCTCTGTTCGCCGACGGACAGCGCCGACTCCTTCGATTTGAGCGAATGAGAGGTCGATGGTGATGGCGTCAGCAATCCTCCCATTGACGATGTTCCCGAGAGGGTGTTGGAGGCGGAAGCAAAAGACCTAGAAGTCCCACTCGACTTAGAGGAAAATGACGAAGGTGGAATAACAGGAGACTTGGCGCGCAAGAACTGTCCAGGATGTTTGCGGAAGTTGAGCGGTGCCCGCCCACGTCGTTGAGAGGGACTAGGCGAATCCGCAGGCTCTGAAGGAGTCGTTTCTGAATTTTTCGACATGCCCGAGAACGATCGTGGCGCAGAACGTTGTTGAGACGGTGTCGACGCCATTCTGAACACGGCCAGCCTATATCTGTCGACCACGCCACGAGCGAAAAGACTAGTACCTTTAGCTCCATTACGGTCTTCACCATCGACAGCCTCAATGAAATCCCAATCTTCATCCTCATCATCCTCCCGTTCTGTAGCTTCGGTTTCGTCGCCGGCGTCGGAGAGGTAGCGATCCAGTGCGTGGACACCAGACTTTTCTCTGCGACTTCTTCCACTGAGCTTGGCGATGCCACGCACGGCTACACTCTTGGTCAAGAACGTAGGTTTCGTCTTAACTTCTCTGACTTCCTTGATCTCTTTCTCCGGTATTGCTGGAGGAATGGCTTCTTCCGGTCCAGGTGCTGGTAGTTCCTTGCTCTTTCGTGGTTCGGGCTCGCCCACTGGTATGGACTCTTCCACTGGTATGGACTCCTCCACTGATTTGGGCTCCTCTACAGTTCTGGGTGCTTGGGCTGATTTAGATTGTTCTTCTGGTGTAGGAACCACTGTTGAAGGCTCAGTCTGAGGAGTTGAAGCCGAGGGTACTTCTTTTGGTGGCAATACAGGAATGTCTTCGGGAACCTCCTCGGGGATGACGACAGGACGAGCTTCAGGGGTCTTTGGTTCTTGAACATCAGCAAGGACCTCTTCTGGAACAGCGTCGTCGGCAGGAGGCGTTGTATCAATAGGCTCAAGAGTCGATATTATATCCTCTTCGTTCTCGTCTTCCCCCTCTTCGCTGTCCCCTTGCGACCCGTTACTGTCTTCGTCATCATCTTCAAGAAGCAAAGAATGGCGGCCCTTGAATGAATAGCCGTCAAAGACGTCTACAGTGTCTTCGGGGATTGCCCTTTGTTGTGGGCGAATAGAAGAACTGCGCGACTGTGAGGGAGTTGTGTTGGATTCGTCGTCGGTGCGATCTGTGTCCGGGTGCTCCGGCTCTTGATCCGTATCGATCTGGTCATCAATGTATTCGTCAAGGACGGGCTCCATGTCAAGGAAGGTGTCGTCGAAGTTCTGTGTGTCGCCTGCATTAGCCGGATCAATGGGAGGGATATACGGGGCTGTATGGATGATAACTTGAACATCTACTTTAGAACCAAGAGAATAGTAGCGAGGGACATACGTATATAGCGTTTATAGTACACGTGAGACCAATCTCTGTAGACTTGATTGAGAAATACATCATGAGCACGCTGGACAAGCAACGTACATCATTGAGAAATAAGGATGTTTCTTTATCCGAGGTTCACATATCCTGAGGGCAGGATTTCGTTGAAGAAGCTAGAAAAGGTAAACAGCCCTGTCACCGTGCCAATAGTGCTGACAACCCACCCCACGAATGAGACTCTTTGTGTCCTGATCGAGCGCCCGATCCTCCGGAAATTGCAATTCATCCTGCAAGACTCGAACATACATGTCCGAGTGGTTATTCGCCCAAAATGGCGTCTACCAGCGAAGTGCCACCATCAATGTCCATTTGTCTTGACAGGATAGGAGAGGGTTTAAACTCACAATGCCCGTCAACATCTCGTAAAGCATCGTCCCAAAACTCCACCAGTCGACTTCGTAGCTGTATGACAACCCTTGGATCACCTCGGGAGCAAGATACTCCGCAGTACCGCAGAACGTGGTCGTTTGGTCAGTGTGTCCAGCTACTTGCCCGGGCCATCCAATGGCAAGATCACCCGCGGCGTCAATCCTCATCCACGGCGGAGTAGCTGGTTGCGGAGAGCCGGGGACTGAGGAGTAGAACTCCCGTGACCCATAAGGTGTCGAGTTGGTGGTTTGATTAGCCTTCCTCGGGAATTCCTTCGAGAGGCCGAAGTCAGTCAGGACGATATGGCCGTCCGAGCCGATGAGGATATTCTCGGGCTTGAGATCACGGTAGATGACGCCTGCAGCATGTAGGCCCTCACAGCCTTCAACGATCTCGGCAGCGTAGAAACGAGCACGATCACGACCAAGGCGTCCCCATCGTGCAAGTTGTGTGGCCAAGTCACCTCCAGGGTGGAAATCCTGTAAAAGTAGAATAACAGTGTTAACTTTATTCGACAGTCAGCCCCAGAGCACGCACCATGACTAGGAACAGATTCTCTTTATCATGGAAACTCCACCACAATTTCACAACAAAAGGGTCTTTCGACTCGGCCGACATCCTCTTCAACACTGCCTGCTCCGTAAGCGTGTGCTGTAGCTCCTGATGGGCCAACACATGTCTCTTGGTAATGGCCTTCAATGCATACAGATCTGTCGTTGTCTTATGCCTGACGAGCAAGACTTTGCCTGCACAACCCTTCCCGAGGACCCTCAACATCTCAAAGTCGTCAATGACCACTTTCCTCTGCGACTTCCGGGGCTCCTTGGGCATCATCGAATGCGAACGTTTCTTGCGCTTAGAGCGACGAGCACTCCCAGCAGTCGTAGACGCCGAAGATTCATCGCCTGTCTGCGAAGAGACGCCGTCCTGACTAGGAGTGGAATTGGCAAACACACGAGACATGCGGGTCTTGTCGAAGTCAACAGAATGAGAGCGTGGGATCCGAGTAGGTGCCTCGGCTGCCACGGGAGTCGCAACCTCCTCAACAGGCGCTGGGATGACTTGTTCTTCATCCACAGCAACTTCCCCAACGAATTGTACGGCGTCGGAGTCCGGTAAATCGGTCGATGGTGGCGTCCCTATTGGAACATCATCCGTGACAGTGCCGCTGGGAGGCGCAGACTCGGTGCCTTCGGCTGGAGCCATGTCGACTTCTTTGATAGCCTGGACCTGATCGACAGCCTGGTGGGCTTCACTTCCGTTGACCTGCTCCTCGAGGACATTTCCTGTCTCGCTTGGGGCCACGATGGAATCAGCCTTCGTGCTGCCCTTCAGTGCATTCTCTTTCTCCTTCTCCTTCGCCATACCCCCCAAATGAGCAGCAAGATCCGACCGTACTCTCTTGATCGCACGCTCAACACGAACACTCTCCAGGTCGTCAGTCCGAACTCTGACGAAACGTTTCCAAACTCGAGTATTGCGAAGACCCGCTGTGTTCGATATTGTAGTTAAGTAAGACGCAAGACCTGTGCTGTTAGCAGAAGGGGAGACAGGAGGAACGGGTTCCAAGGTCGTGGCGTTGAAGTTGGTGAAAGGGTCATTGAGCTCTCCTGATGGAGAAGTCAGAGGTGTAGGAAGGGTTGAAGGGCTAACGCTCGCATGAGCGCTACGACGACTGGTCTTCACAGATGCAGGGGATGCAAGGCGAGACAGGGTGTTGAAAAAAGTCGACCTGCGTTTCTGCGGAGGCGGAGGGAGTGACTGCATGCCAATGGGAAACTCGGGAACTTTGACACCAGGATGGGACTCGCGAAGCTTTCGATCAAGTTCAACAATTTCTTTGACCGTCCGGGTGAGGGTGAGGTTGTGGTTCGGAGCTGGAAGGAAAGCGCAGGCAAGGTTGAGTACGTGAAGCAAATACGATCATACGGCGGGCAAGAAGTAGTATGAAGGCAGTGATGGCGAAAGAAGATCGGGGATGAAACTTGCGACGGGGAAATAGACTCACTCTTTATGTAAATACTGTAGGAGTATGGGTCGTGTGGCGTTTCTGCGACACTCACACTCCATGGGCCCTCCTGTTCAGTGCGGTTAGCAGGGCGGCGAGTTGAATGGTGACTGTCTATAGTCATGTTGCTGATTAGGGTGTTGTCGTAACGGGTGATCGATGGTATATGATAGGGCTCGACTTGTCACGTCGAGTTCTTTGTTCACTCGATGGAACCTGAATTATTGTCGGCAAAAGGTCGTACGTGCTGTGGGTCGAGGAAAAGAGCACGTCGAAATTTCTTGTTCGGTTCAGCGCGTGTGACCTCCAAGTCGGAAGGAGGAGAGAAGTGGCAGCGACGAGACAATGGAGGAAGAAAGAAAGGTGAAGGGAGTCAAGGGCAGCAGGTAAAGCCGTGTTGTTGATTGAGCCACGAAGGCGGTTGATTCCGCCTCGAGGCTGCCACAACAAATTACGACGAGATAGGACCGCGTGTCCGTGATCAGTGTTACTGTGGCCGGCCGAAGTATAGGGTTATGGGTTCAAACGAGTGTTATCAGTCGAAAGCGATGGTCGGCGGGTGGGAGGAGAAATGAATGTGAACTGTATCAGTTTAATTCCTACCCCGCTACCATGTCTCTCAAAACAAACAAATACAGCTTGCTCTGTCCTCTTGTTTTTTGCGACCGTTATGTTCATCCGTATCTCACCAAGCCCTTCATCGATGACAATTCGCTTGTCTCCATCTGATAAGCACTAGCCACTTCCAGGCGATGCTTTTGAGCTATTCCATAGACACCCATCTCTTGTTCATCAGTTTCTCACCGGAGGATTCACGGGTTCCCTCGAAGCACCATGCATCATGATTGAATATCCGTATATGTCATCTATGGAGACATTATACCAAAGGAAAGCCCAAAAAGTTTGTGTTCGATCAGCAACACGTCGTGGTCTCAATCCGATTTTAAAGTTAATGCGTTGTTGATAGCTTCATCCAAGGTCGTGTATCTTTCTTCAGTACACTTTCACATGGGGTTCAGAGCCTCAGATCACCGCAGGAAACCTTCTATCCCGTTTTTCGGACGTCGAACACCACAATTTCAGGAGACATAGTGCAACACAGCCCTGTGACTTGTTCAATATGTTGCCTTTTCAAAACGATTGAATCGTGGCTTCTTGTCTTGGCTTGTCTAACTCTAGCTTAGATTGATACCTGAAGACGGTTTGATTAGGGTTCTGGAACAAAGATTCATCCATTTCGAGCCTACCCATCTGCCTGGGCAACGTGCCCGTTCTATCCCAAAATTTCTTGACCCTTTCTTCTTCTCAACCAATCTGCTGCCAGTGGTTACTCGGCCCCCTGAAATGTCATGAAAAAATGTACAAGTGTCACTGCCAAGCTACCTCTGGTCCTCTTTACATCATTAATTTCCCGTTTAAGTTCTTCATCTCAATTGAAGGCACCCTTTCAGAGGAACGGACCCATTGCCCCTGCCACTCTAATTATTTAGACTCAAGCATAGACAGCCATACCTGGCCCAGCGCGGAATGTATAAAGCGAAAGTTCCTTGAATGACTCTGGTAAACGCAATCCTTGTTATCTCCACGAGCCTCAGCACCAGTGTTCGACGGCTCTCCCGCTCACGAAAGACAAGCGCCTTGCCTACAATGCCCTACTACGGGCCAGATGAGTCGTCAAAGGATATATTTCTGGAGCGGACCTTCGTGGCCGGTGACCTTGTGTGTGGGACAGGCTATGGTAAGTGTATTGTGTGCAAGTGTAGATCCGAAAGATCCTTTGTATTACGTGACTGACAAGCTCCTTTCAGGTGCTCAACTCGTCCTGTATACCTCCTGTGCCTCTTTTCTATGGAAGACGCGAAATGAACGCTCTCAGTCGCGTTATTTGCTTGCCTACATTACACTCCTTATATCCATCGAGACGCTTTTCATAGTCGTCCAGGCCAGGACAGTCCAGGATATCTATATCGACAACCGTAATTACCCTGGTGGCCCCTGGGCATATTTTTTAGCTACTCAATATCTGCCAATCAACGTCATGTTTTATGCAACGCTATTTGTCCTTACCTTTCTTTCAGATCTCTTGATTGTACGTTCTCCTTCAAACTGACTACGTTCTCGAGATTTGCTCACATACAGGATTTAGTTATGGCGGTGTTGGGTCATATGGAGCGCAGCTGGACCTAAGGCGGCATATGCTGCCATAGCTATTCCTTTCTTACTACTTTTGGCGTCCTTCGGTGCGTTCAAAGTTGCAAGGCTTTATTATAATGCTTAATCACCGTGCCAACGCCCTTCTAGCTATGGGGACGCTTTGGACATTACAATCGAGCCAGCCAGGATTATCAATGTATAGCGCTCTCTCACAAGCGTTTGGAACAGCCTACTACATCATCTCCCTGAGCGTCAATATTCTCCTGACTATCCTTATTACAGTAAGGTTGCTGTTGTACCGCCGGAGGATGCTTGCTACTCTGCCCGTCGAACACGCTTTGCACTATGTTTCACTCGCGACCATAATGATCGAATCAGCTGCCCTGTATTCCATCCTCGCGTTCATTTTCATAATAACATATGCTGTGGATAACCCTCTTAATCAAATCTTCCTGGGTGCTGCTTCTTCTGGTCAGGTATGTCCATATGCTTCCTGGCATGGGATCGGTCCGTTCATCACTGTGCTTAGCAAATCGCGGGCTATTTGATCATCTATCGTTTGGCTGCAGGTCGTGCATGGGACAAGGATACTCTCACAAATCAGTCCCGCAATTTTGCTCCGATGTCATTTGCATCATCAGCCAGTGGGAAACAGGTTGAACGTAATGACACTGACATTTACACGTTCGAACGCGATACCTCCGGTTTCCCCATAACGAGGAATGCAAATCCTCGGCGTTTGGCTAATGACGATGAAGGTTACAACTCTACCTTTGGTGGTACAACAATGCCGATTCAGTAGAACTTCAAGAAGCGCTTGAAATAAGCTGCAGTTATTATCAGATGTACCCCACTCTACATCTGTTAATTGGTTCCCAATCTGTTCCATTTAATGGTCGTATACAAGAAGATACCAAAAAATCACTGATCGACTGATCGACTGGCTGAAAATTAGCTGCTGAATCTAACGTGTCCAGTGGGTTTGTAGTCTAAGGATGGATATTCAAGTCATAGTATTTGCGCTCAATTCCGAATTCCCAGCAAGGGGATAGCTTCACATGATCAGCGATTGAATTATGCTTCATCAACGCCTTTCACGTTTGCCATCATGATCTTGTCAGTTTTCTCTCTATTTTGACCTACGTTTTGCCCGTTACAGCTCATTTTCTAAGGCTTAGGAAGCAAATCTTATCCATGAAACACCATCGATGGACACGCTAACCCTGAGCGCATGGTAGAACTAGTTATGGAAGCATAGTTTGATCATCGCGAGTGCTATAAATCCAGGAGCTCCAAAACGCCTCTCTTTCGGACACGACCCATCTCTATTTACCCATATCCTGAAGCAAGCTCATAGTGTTGGATGGCTCCTTACTATGGGCCTGACGAAGATGTCACCACCATAATGCTTGAGCGGATGTTCCTTGCTGGCGACTTTATTTCGGGTGTTGGTTATGGTGGGTCCAAACCCTTGAAGCCATACTCAATGGTTGAAAGCTTGTTTCATAGGTATACAGTTGATTCTCTACGTGATGTGCGCTCGTTACCTCTGGAACACACGACACTCGAGACTATCTACTTTTCTCCTGGCGTATACTTCTCTTTTGCTCGCGGTTGAAACCATCTTCGAGGTATCTCAGGCGAATACTGTCCAGATGATCTATGTCGACAACCGCAACTATCCAGGAGGTCCATGGGCATACTTCTTGGCTACCCAGAACCTCCCAATTAATGTAGTCTTTATTGCATCACTCTTCTCACTCACATTCCTTGCTGACCTTCTCGTGGTGGGTTCTTTTGATCAATAAATACATGCTATTTGTCTGATCAGGCTCACGAGTAGCTTTGGCGTTGTTGGGTGATATGGAGAGCGTTCGGAAAGTATGGTGCCTGGTTAGCAATTGCTTTCCCCGCGTTGCTGCTGTTGGGCTCTTTCGGTATGTCGTATCTAAGACTTTCGCTATCAATAAATATTGACGTTGGGATCTCGAAGTCATGGGGACATTGTGGACCCTTCAGTCAAGCCAACCTGGTCTCTCCCTTTACAGTGCCTTGCCAGTGGCCTATGGAACCTCATATTACGCGATCTCATTAGGAGTTAACATCATTCTCACTGCTCTGATCGCGTTCCGCCTCTTGGTCTACCGTAAAACTGTCATGAAGACACTTCCGGAAGACCATGGCAAAGAATATGTCTCAGTGCTCACAATTGTTATCGAGTCAGCGTCTCTCTACTCAGTCTTCGCCTTGATTTTCCTCATAACCTATGCTATCAACACCCCTGTGAATTCTGTTTTTCTCACCGTCGCTTCTTTTACTCAGGTGCGTTGTGTTTACGATGAACAGACCTTTTTACTATTGGACTGATGTTTTCACAGCAAATAGCAAACTATCTCATCATCTACCGCCTTGCTCAGGGTCGAGCTTGGAATAGAGACACTCTTGTTCGAACAACTACGGCCCTGGACTTCCAAGACCATACGATAAGAGATACTGGCAGGTCAACATTTGATTTTGAGAATGCCAATGCACAACTTTCTTCGGAGGAGGAAAGAACCCAAGATAACAGATACGTGTCCTTTGGTTTCAGCTCTTCAAAATCGTCTAAGACAGCTGTTGTATGATTGTCTGGTCTTCGTATTATCTGTCTTTGTTAGGTTTATCGAAATAATAGCTTACTGCGGCAGATGCGTGTCACTGCCTTACTAAGTTCCGACCTCGTGCTGGGAAACGATTGCATGGACAAAAAAGTTGTTTGTCAATGACAAAGCTTTCCCAAGGAAGATTGTCTTCTCTAGTGACCGTTGCATACCAGAACTCGGAAATGCACAACAGATACTTACAGTATTTATTACTTGCTCTGCGAAAGTCAAGTTTTGGGCATCATGATCAACTGTATTTTCTCTTCGAGCGTCCTTGGACGAGTCACTCATTCGCCCACGTCAGGAACCACAGTCGGCGTGGCTATGTGGTTCCCGATGGTTCCAACGGACCGTGTCTTTCTATGCGGCCCCTATATAGGTTGACCCTTGTCTTCTGTTTTTATCTCGATTTGCATGTTTGATTTTCGAAAACATGTACCCATGACCTAGCTTTCCTTATTTTTGCCTCACCGCATGGACAGGCGAGCACCGTCGACGGATCCCTTTCTCTGAGTTGGATCCCATAATCTTCGCGTGGCCGGATGATATCTATCTTGGAGGCCTTCACACGAATTCATAGTATTTAACAGGCGACCTATCGAGTTTCGGACTACGAGATGAAGCATGATACAGAGGCTACATAAAATATGCTTGGTATCTTTGTAGCCAGCACCGCACGTTGTCGACTCCGTATCGTCCGTGTATACGCGCCACAGTGCTAGAATCGGGCTTGAAGGAATTCAGTGGCTATTGCCGTGATACTTATTGATGCCGATATTCTAGCCCCCATGGGTATACAAACTTACGGCTGTAGGGTTGAATCTGGCCTGAGACTCGCTCCGCCTCGTCAGAATCAAAATTACCTCTGAGCCTCTCAAATTTATGTTGGGCTGTATGCCGTAACCGTCGACGGCCCACGGCTAGTATCGTGCTGCCGTATCCGTACCTTTGACCCCCACCTGTACAGTGCAAACGAAAGTGTCGTGGTCACGGACTAAACCGTTACCAGCATATTTCATAGCGATAGACCCCCACTTGTTTGATTGTTTTGGTTGTTTATCCATCACTTCCATAGCACGGTTGCATGGTGCGAAGATCAGTGGCGGCGTATTGAAAACTTGATCTGACAGCGCTGTCAGTCTTCAAGTATCGCCTGTCTGTCCAACATTTGTCCTTTCAAGTTCACGGGCCGGGTAACTTTGATTTTTCATCATTTCCAAAGTTACTCTCTGAATCGGGTCTTCACATACTTCAAGTTAGGTGAAGCATCAATCTCGGTTCGAACGTCGACGTCAATACTTGCTGCTTCGTTTCTATGCGGCATGTTCGTTATCAATCGTGAATGGTCGTAACACTGCCGTCCCGTATCAAATTTCAAAGCGCGCCTCTCTACTTAAAGTACTTATTACAAATGCACCCGACTCGGATTTTATGATAAATTTTATGTAGACTTTCTTCCGAATCAATAAGGCTCGCTTGGCTGTAATAGACGTTTGCAAGTTTTGATCAACCTACATGCGTACAGATATGCAATTATGCTGGTGGAGAATCTTCGCGCCGAATCAGAAATCCAATGGCGCTCGAGGATTTCTTCAGACCTTCAAAGAAGTCACAACCGTGACTAGGGAGGTACTTATACTCCGCTGCCAGACCTTCTATTGTAGTCTATGTAGTTGGAGTGATATCATTGATCCGGAGATAAGGCTCTACTCCTTATCCAATTTTATATCACTTACTACTACATACGTCTCTTTATGTATTTACTTCCCCACTTACGGCTTGATGAATGTCTCTAAAGATTCCTATGTGTCTAGGCCGTTATCCGCTAAGTTCTTGTTGATATCTTACCGATGACCCACCTCTTATCATGTTCAGGTCTCGGCCACATGATATATATGCCTGAAGTGGAGGTGATGGTCTAATGATTAGATATTACTATGACTTCAATCACCCGAGTTTGTTTTCGCTTCAACCTCGCTCTTAAGCCCTACACTCTTTTCATCATTGTTGTCGGGCTGTGCTTATTGTCATACCTGAAGGCTCGTCGGAACCCCGAAAATCTATACAACGATATACATCGGTATTCTCTACCTGTCTCTTACCGGGAGCTAAACCTGGAACTCGATTAATACCAGTTATATGCAAGGTATTTTCAGGTGCGTCTAGGCCTTTGAAACCTGCTTGCTTTCCATCGATTTTAGACTCGGAGGTACTGGGCAAACATAGATCATGCCGCTCAGACTCCACAACAGGAGTATATTGATCAACACTCGTGATGTACGTTCGGCGTATTCTAGCATATTTTGATGCCGGTGGAAAGTTCCTGTGCATGTGGGGTTGTCGCAAAAAAGGCTTGAGGGGCAAAATGATATCTATCAAAAAGTCAAAAATTTTCAACTTATGGTGAGCTTAAAGTGGGCCTCTTTTTGATGAATATCGTACGTTTTAAAAACCAGTAAAGATTTACATTAAGTAGTCTTCGCGAAGTTTTCCAGGGGAACAGAGTCTCTCATATCTAACAATAACTTGCAATGACTCTTAGAACATGGAGATCTATCTCCAAGATATGAATTCAGGTCCATGTGATTCGATTAAGATCTTTATATGTCACTATTAAATCGGCTAGATCGGTTTATCAGAAGTTACAAGAGGGGCATGACTGTGGACCAACGTGAACTGCAGCCTTCAAATAGACCGGAATCTGTCAGTAGCTAGTCAGAAGTTTCCTTCCTTCTTGTATCTTGACTACCAACTTTCGCTCTCATACATCTTTTAACTCATGGTTTCAGCTAACGGCATCAACGAACATGCCAATGGTGTCAATGGTATCAACGGTGCCAATGGTGTCAATGGTGTCAACGGTGCCAATGGTGCCAATGGTATCAACGGTGCCAACGGTGCCGATGGCACGAGCACAAAGGGAGTATACTTCGCCAGCAATGCGTATAAGCTCCCAAACTTCTCAATTGACGAAGAACGCCCTATCAAGGTGGTCGCTATCGGCGCTGGTTACAGTGGTAAGTGTCAAATCGAGGACCCATCTATCGTGACATACTTGTGATTCTTCGTCAAATTTTGTAGGCATTACCGCAGGAATCCGGTACGTACCATAGTGCCAATCAAGTCGTCTCAATTGGCTCATTGATTCCGATTCCTTGGCTTGATCAGTTTCAGACAGCGCGTAAAGAACCTCGACCTCACTGTATATGAATCACAAGCGGGTGTCGGCGGTGCTTGGCATGCGAATAGGTATCCTGGACTTGCCTGTGACATCCCGTCGCATGCCGTACGTGCACCAGTTCTTCCCTTCCACGCTCCAACTGTATTAATTCGCACGCCAGTACCAACTTACTTTTGAAGACAACAAGGAGTGGTCCGCATTCTACGCCCCGGGCCCCGAAATCCGCGCTTATCTTAATCGCGTTGTTGACAAGTACGCGCTCCGGCCTTTCATTAAACTACGTCATCGCATCACCAGCGCCACCTACAACGAAGGCACCGGCAAATGGCACCTCAAAGTGCGCCGCCCTGCTAAAGGTTCGCCGACGGAGGGCGAGCACGTCATATGGGACTGGGAGACAGACTTTGAGGAATTCGACGACACGGCGGACATTGTGCTCGCAGGCTTGGGTGGGTTGAGCCGCTGGTCCTGGCCGGACATTCCCGGCTTTGGAAGCTTCGAGGGGCAAGTATTGCACAGCGCGCAGTGGGAGGCAAATGAGAATGGGTGGCAAAACACAGTCAAAGACTGGGGTGACAAGCGCGTGGCGGTCATCGGTGTGGTGAGTACCGTCCTTGGTGGAGGCGATGGCGGAACGCTGACTGAGTGCTGGATCCGTACCAGGGCTCATCGGCAATTCAGATAGTCCCAGCACTCCAACCTCGCGTCAAACATCTATCGAATTATGTCCGCGGAAAAACTTGGCTTTCCGGAGTGTTTGTTCGAGATCGACTAGATCAACTAGCCAAGGGGGAACTAGTTAACAATTGTAAGTCAAGACGTCGAATTATTCACACACCCGTGGCAATTTGGATAAAAACAACCCACCAGATTACTTTACAGAAGAGGATAAAAGAAATTTCCAGGATCCTGCTTTCTATAAGGACTTCCGTTGGCAGCTCGAATGCGAATTAAACGTGCGTAGAACTTATTTTTTTTTTGGCACACTTTCATAATCGTCGAGTATAGGCTGCGAATGCTGCCACACTCCGTGGGACTGAAGTCCAGATTGGTGCTCAGATTGCATTCCGGGAAGACATGGTGAAGAAGCTAGCCAGGAAGCCATGGATCGCTGACTACCGTGAGCATCCTACCACGAACCCCGTAGCTGCTTAGTGCTGATAGGAAAGAACGCAGTGATCCCTGATTTTTCTCCTGCGTGTCGACGGCTGACTCCGGGACCAGGGTATCTTGAGGCGCTCTGTGAAGATAATGTGAGATTATGGAAACCAAGGATCATGATGGGAGCTCACTCAGTCGAACACCGATCAGGTCGATTTTGTCCCAATACCAATCAAGCGAATTACCCCTACAGGCATAGAAACTGAGGATGGCAAGCATGAAGATATTGATATCCTTGTCTGTGCAACTGGTATGCCTTCTCGTCTTTCTTACGACCGCCTGATGAACCATCCGTAGGCTTCGACACGTCCTTCCGCTTTGGTTTCCCCATCGTTGGACGCAACGGTGTCGACCTCTCGGAGAAATACGACCCGCACCCTCGCACATATCTGTCCATCGCAACGGATGGATTCCCGAACTGGTTCCAGACCTTAGGTCCAAGTGCGGGGGTAGGCGCGGGGTCACTGCTTGTCATCATGGAGAAGCAAGTGGATTACGTGGTCGAAGCGACGTTGAAGCTGCAACGAGAGCGTCTGAAGAGTATCGAGGTAAAACCTCAGGCTGTGGCAGACTTTGACGCGTACTTGGAGAGCTACTTCCCATCAGTAGGTTCCGACTATATGGTCTGCGTGGCAGTCTTCTAACGCCGTATAGACCGTATTCAGTGAAAAGTGTCGCTCGTGGTACAAGGGCGGCAAGGAAATGGGAAGGGTAGTTGCGCTTTGGCCAGGTAGGATGTGATTAAGATTGTTGCAATGCAAAGTTAATCAGAATGACAATAGGCTCCTGTTTACATGCGGCTCGTGCGCTGGCGCACCCCCGTTGGGAGGACTATAACTATGAACCACTCGACGGTCCTGTTAAGAATCGGTTGTACTGGCTGGGAGACGGGCAAACTGTTGCCGACAAGGACCCTAATGGAGACAGTGAGGTGTTCAAAACGCTCCACGTGATGCATATCTGATTGCTCGCTACAGAGGCGTGGTATCTCAAGGCAATCGATTATCCTCCCGGTATGCTTGTTTTGGAAACATCACGTATAAGCTTGAGTTCTAACTGGTACCCCACAGTACCACAATGAATCAATATTCCACATCGTGTACAAGTATACTAGTGTTTGTATTTTAGAACACTCCAGAGGAATTATTTGCATGGATGTCAGAGGCATTGATTCTGGTTGCCGATGACGCCGGCCTCGTGGTCGAATGTCATGAATAGATGAGAAGTTGTAAACATGAAATGACAATTACTTTGCCTTGTTTTCCATCTTCAAGCTGTTTAGGCCCTTGCTCAGCTGCAGTGCGCGCTGCTGGTAGGAGCGTCAGAAGCGCAGAAGCTTAATCGTATGGCTCCCAACTTCCTAACCAAACTTGTCAATAAGACGAACACAACGCACATACGCGATCGGTCCTCGGATTCGCCCAAAACGCCACGCTCGAGCGCATCCCAACCCCGCAGCAGGGTTCCTTCTTCAGCAAGTCCCGCGCCCCCTATACCAAGCCGGTCTCCATCGCCAAACCCAACTCCATCGCCGACAACAACAACGCCGAAAGAGGCGGAACAAATGCCCATCCCGACATTCGTGAAAACCAACGTCGATGGTGAGAGCGAGTCAGGTGCAGATTCGGACAGCACATTTCCCAGCGTGACCATTGTGCCTCCCTCGCCAATGCTTGGGCATAATGATCTTTCGCGGTCCAATTCAGATACTAGTCTTGCTAATTCGGCAAATCGCCGGACTGATGGTGTCATGAACAGTAATAACATGATCAACGGTTCGAGTGGCAGATATCGTACGACATCCTACTCTGCCTCACGGACAACTCTTGATCCTGCGGACGAGGACTTGGCAACCCCTACCACAGCTCGACCTCGTACTACTTCCAACCAGTCCACTAAAAACATCAAATCTTCCGAGTCTACCAAATCCGTTAAGTCACCTTCCAGACCTGTGACTCCAGCGGCAGCTGGACAGCCGTCTCCAAGTCCTATGTCATCGAAAACCCTTGGCCCGTCACAAGAGGTTCGTAAACAGGCATCCAACCGCTCCCTTAAACGCCCACCACCGGTCAAAATTGACCATCCAGCGGCAAATCCAGTCGTGCCACCAGCCCGACCATCTAGTGACAGTCAAGATGCAATGCTTACTTCCCGTTCTAACCTTGTCGAATCACCCACGTCGTTCCAATCATCTGAGTATCCTTCACCAGAATCACAATCTCCGCCTAAGTCCTCAACTTCCCCAGCAGCCAGCTCGGTCTACCTGACTTCTCCTCGACGCGACGCCGACAGTGCCTCTATAATCTCCGCAACAGGCACGAACAAGGAAAAGAAGCGTCCTTGGCGTCGGTCGTCGACTGCACAACGTAAACCAACCGGTCTTGCAAGTGCAATTGCTGCCTCCAGCCTCGCAATGGCCAACCCCAGTCTTGCCTCTGCCCATCAGACGCAGCTCGCAGCAGCAGCAGCAGGGACAACTGTGCTTCCCCAATCCGCACCCTCTCGTAAACTATCCTCTGCTGCCAGTGCTACATACGTTTCTCCCTCCGCGAGCTTATCTTCTCGTCACCAAAAAACCAAGTCGAACGAACTGTCACCCTCGAATAAGAGTATCCGTTCGCGACGCCATGGCTCATTATCTATTCATAGTGACGATAGGTCGGAATACTATCCGGGCGAGGACCGACCAGACTACTATTCTGGCCTCGAGGAAAGTTCGGAAGGCAGTGACGATGACTCAGAGGACAATCTGGATGATCTGGATCTGGGAGAGGACGATATTCCTGTCACAGGTTTTGCCGTTGCAAGTAATAAGCGTAATGCAGATTTTCACGAATTGTTCCCGAGCATTCCAGAGGGTGACTATCTGATCGATGGTAAGCACCTTCTACAGTAATTGTCTTAGGTACAGCCGACTAACTCTACATAGATTACGGTTGTGCCCTACAACGGGAAATTCTCATACAAGGCAGACTATATATATCCGAAAATCACATTTGTTTCCACGCGAACATTTTTGGTTGGATCACAGACGTATGTTCCCCTATATCCCAACCTTGGTCCTGACCTCACCCACTGAGTGCAGTTGTTGATCCCAATCAACGAAGTTACCCACCTCGAGAAGAAGATGACCGCCTTCGTGATCCCCAACGGCATACAAGTAACGACGAGGCAGAACAAATACACCTTTGCGTCTTTCCTATCGCGTGACACAACCTTTGACGTCATACATAACATCTGGAAACTGGAACGTCCCGACGACGCCAGCATCTCGAGTGCAGGACGTGATTCGTTCGAGGCACCTAGCATGCATGCAGCCCTCGTGGGTCAAGAAGCCAGCAGCTCAGCGCGGAAGGCAACGACGTGTGCGTGCGGGAAAGAGGGGAAGCACCTAGTTGAGACGGCGCTGGAGGCGGTTGTTCCAGGAACGCCGGAGAAGATTTATGGGTTGATCTTCGCGAGTGGGTTCATGAAAGACTTTATGACTGTTAACCAAAAGCTTATGGGTGCGTGCCGTGTTATATGATCAACCTGAATCTCCTATTTACCTCATACATAAAGACATTCAAATATCGGATTGGACACCAACAGCACCCGGCTCAAATCTCCTTGCGCGAAATATGTCTTATATCAAGCCTCTGAACGGGAGTCTTGGGCCAAAACAGACCAAATGTGAGATCCGGGATGAGATGCTGTATTGCGACTTTGACGACCACGTCATCTTGCTCACGACGACGCGAACGCCAGAGGTACCAAGCGGAGGTGTGTTTGCGGTGAAGACACGTACCTGCCTCATGTGGGCGAGTGCCGTCTCGACGCGAATTGTGGTGACGACCGAAGTCGAGTGGACAGGGCGTAGTTTCATCAAAGGCATCATTGAACGCTCAGCCATTGATGGGCAAAAGGTGTACCACAGCGACCTCGAGAAGGCGATGCGGGCGTATATCAAAGAGCATCAGACCGAGTTCGTCCCGGAGGGCGTGGATCTCGCTACCCTCTCACAGGCAGCTGCGGCTGCGAAGGTTATGGAACCAGACGTGGGTGCGGCAGAGGCGACGCCGAAGGAGCTCACGGAGGAGGAAGAGCGCAAGAAGAGGGAGAAGGAGAGGAATCAGCGTGGGTTGCAGTGGGCTTGGGATACGTTCGACGGGGCGTACCAGGTGGCGTGCCGGAGCACACGTGGCGCGATCGAGCTTGTCCAGGACGCGTGGGAGCAGTCGTCATCAACGACAATACTTTATTTCGTCATCGTGCTGCTTGTGTTCAGCAATATCTATACGCTGATACGGTCTGGGAGGCGAGATGAGGCGGTGGTGAGGAAGACTTTGAGGAAAGAGGTGGAGAGGGAGCAGTTGGTGCAGGGTGTGGTGAGTGCGTTGTGGGACGAGCTTGGTGTGACGAAGGGAGGTGGGCCGTCGTCGCCGTCGTTACCGCCCAATATGCCCCCTGTTGCTGCGACTGCGAGGGAGGAGGTTGCGCAGCTGCTCAAGACTTTGGATCTGGCGGAGGAACGGATACGCTCCCTCAGGAGTCGACTGAATTCGATGCAGCAGTTGGAGAATTTGGACTAGTGCTTTTTTGCCAGAGTCATATCACTCTTTTTATCTTTCCCCGTCTTTATTGGACGATATGTACTTGGAGACAGATACCCTTGGGCTATCTTACATTACTAAATAAATTATAAATTTGTACAACTAACTCTTTTTTCTAAACTAGTCTTTTTTGTCTCTAGTACAAGGCATGAATGTAGCAATAAACCACTCTATCGAGGGTAATCGTGTCTATGACTCTCCATGGGCAACAGTGAGCACCAGAAGAGATCTAGGATCGCGGTGTGAAACCTGTGGTATCGTGTAGCTGGCGGCCAGTGATACATATAAACCATCTAAGCCCGAATACTACCCGTCTGGGTGATTGTAATACATATAACTGCAAATTAGTCTCTGTGTGTGTGTGGCGGCCACTGTGGTGGGAAAGAACAGTCCTAGTAAACAAGCTTAATTTAAATCGTAACTCATGCAGGTCGTTTCAGTGCGATGGTCGTCGCCCGAGGTCGCAAAGCATTAACGCTGCCTTCATCATGTCCTCGTCCTCGGCGCCCCGCTGGACTGTAGATATCCCTCCTTCGGACTCTGTACTCCATCTAATGTCTCCTCCGGCTAACGTGCCCGGCGGAGTAATCGCCTCATCCGTGTCCTCGTCTGTCAAGCATGTCAAGTCTAGTTTCTCCATCTCCCTTCCCCTCACTCTCACTTTCGAGCCCCGACGCGGTCGGGACCCGTGCCTGTCCGATAGTCGCGCGGCTGCACACGCCCACTCAAGGGTCAATTTTGAACGGTGTGACTTGGTGAAGTTGACAAACTCCCGCTGGGAAGGGCTGAAGGGTGATGCAACGGGAGAGGAAGGCATGGTCTCCCAGATAGCGGCGTTGGGATCGCGTCTCCGTGAAGGTGTCCGTGGTAGAGGCATGGGGAGTTCCGATCGTGAAGCGATACAGTCCAGCGAAGGACGCGATAGACGACTCGTGGTGGGCAGGGAAGGTTGTGAATGGCTGTGCGAGCTGTAGGTTGTAGGGTTGAGCGCGAGTCTACGTTCCATCTGGCGCTTGTTTTGGAACCAGATCGTGACCGACTTCGTCTCCCTGTGACAGTCGCATGTGAGTGTCGACGCGTACTGACTGATTAGAAGATACACGTACATTTCACCGAGCTTGGCAACCGATTCGCGCTCCTCGCGTGAGGGATGGGAGTTTTTGTGGAAGAGGTCTTCGAGCATGGTGAGCTGTTCGTTGGTGAAGCGCTTGCGCGTGCGGCGGATTGAGGATGTGGCGCCAGAGCTGGCAGCGTCGTCGGACGAGTCGACACTGGCGGTGGAGGACGTGCGGGACAGCGATGGGGCGGCCATTGACTGGAGGGCGCGGGGTGGATATTCAATTTGTCTCCGGGAAGGGAGCCTGATTATTTATTCAGTTCCTGTTGATTCCAACCAAACTTCATCAACGCGTTCCAGTCACGTGCGCGCGGCGTCGCGTTCGTTTGGCTCGATCGTTCCAGATCGTGTTCATTGTCGATTCGGATCAGATTCAACAGTTCGATTGTTTCCGAGTCTTTCATCTCTGTCTCTTGTTCCTCAATCTCTAAACTCCTCGACTGCGGCCGCACATAAATCAAGTGCCAAAACCTGGTTGGTGTGCCCCTTGATGTATGATGCGCCCATATGGTGATCGTCGGCATTTTCCATGTCAAACTTGCTTTCGACAACTGCAGTACCGGAGAGTAGCGGTGCTTTGTATCCCAAACACGATCATCAGTCGGCTACCAGGGCAATCTATGTAGGGAAATTCCAGACAATCTACCTGGTGACACATTAGGCCCAGCCAGAAGTCGGGGTATTTTTATCTATTTATTACTACAATTTGTCAGTTTTATCTCGCGTTAAAACGATTTCTTCGAGTACAAATTGACATCTTAGGATTGATTTTGGCTTGACTCCGCATTACTAAGTTTGCAATTGCAATGATAGTCAACATTTTTGGGCACATTTTGTTAGCATTCAAGTCTGCTTTGTCTCTGATGTCATTCTTTCTTGGGTGTACCTTTGGTAATTGCAAGTATGCAGAAAGGTGACCTCAAACTTCCTTGGACCAACTCCCTGTTTAGACAGTTACATGTGTCAGGCATGATCACAGACACTTGACATGTTGGTCAAGGGCAATTTATAGTCTTCTTCACATTCTGGATGATGGTTCACAATGGGCCATTGTCAACTCCTACACTTATATAAACAGATGCTGGTAGATAGAACCCTCAGTCTTTCATACCAGACTGAGGGATAAACTCTAATATTGTCTATCTAGTCTACCACAGTCTTCATACATCTTGGTTTGGACTTCTCACTCCTATGCCTGCATCTGGCCTTGAACCCATCTCCATGCCTGCACCTAGCCTTGAACCCATTTCTGCACCTGGACCTAGCCTTGGACCCATTCCCATGTCTGTGCCTAGCCTTGAAGCCACACTCACACTCACACTGAGCCTCAGAGCTGCTTTTGTGCCTCCTGTGTCCATGACTGCTACTCAAACTGCCTCAAAAATTCTTGCCCCCATTGAAAACTTGTTGAATTCAATGATGGCAATAGCACTTTGATTGCTTTTTACTCTCTTCTCTACATTTGGATCCCATTCTATTAGAATTTTACCATGAAAGATTGGTTAAAGAGGTCTTCCAGTAGAACAAAGGTTATTTCTGAATGCTGGCAAGATATGTGAATTGCTGATATATCTAGAAAAGTGACATTCATAGATTTTGTCACAGAACTTCAAATGCCAAGCAAAGCAGGCAGCAAGTGCTTTGTTATGGTGCTTCTATGTGATAGTAAACTAACATCATCATGTAGAAAAAATCTGCTTCAGCAGCAAAATGTGCTACAAAGAGACTGTGTAATGGATAATAATTATAATTATTATCAATGATAATTATTTATACAGTAATTACTAATCAGCATCACCTTTTGATGATGCCATATAATTTCTATGTATCATATAAGGAAGGGCAGCTTTGTCCTTACTTTATGCAGTGTAACAGAATTAGAGACTGTTCTGACTTATCCTGTGTGAATTGTCAAAGGCAATTGCATAACAACTGCATTACATTCTTTTAAGTCACTCAGCATTCTTTAATGCTCCATGATCTGAACTTCAGGAGAAGTTTGTATTTGAGTTGTTAAAAACTTTAAATGTTAAAATAACATTACTCTGGACCACAACCCAATGAGTACCACAGTTACTCATGATGAAAAAGTGGCATTGGATAGGAATGCCAATGCTGGTACATCACACCAGCAGGCTGGAGGAGGAGTCCTTTCATATCCTAGAAGGACTTTCAGCTCTGACCCCATTCTACCTGCAACCTATGGGAGAAATCTTTGCCAAAGGGGCATCTAACGTCCTTTTGGGATAGAATTAAGCATAAGGATGAGTTGCTTATAATGCGGACTCACTATGCCATGAAAATTGTTGGTGTTGTAGAATCAAGTATTCCATGCAATAGGAGTATGATTGGAATTCCTGTGTGAGTGAGGCCAAAGGAATCCTAGCCATTTTATGCCACAGTTAGGGAGGCATCTCAGTTGATGAAAGCAAATAAGATGCCCTCAATTACTGCTTGGAGCATTGCCTCAGATGGAGAATAGGATTGAGACTCTTTGTACAATTTAACCTAAACTCAAGCAGTTTGAGGCCTTTAAGAGTATTCAGAATGGAACCTGTCTCAGAGGAAGCTAATGAGACCTCTGACATGGATGAAAAAGTAGTAGTGTAAAGGGATGACTAGACTATGGATGTAATGGACTGCCCCATTACAGGGGCCATTCATTTATTATACTATTTGTTATTTACAGTTATATATACAATGTTTGGCATCACCCTCTGGACATGCCTCATATTACCACTGATGATTACTTAATTGTCAGTTACTTGTTTTTCACCTGTGTACTAGCATAGGCAGAAATACCATCTGGTCTGACTTACACTGTGTGCACTGTGAATAGTGAGCTAACACTATAATGCAACACATTACATTTTTTTAAGTCATCCAGTGTTGACTTTAGCCTACACAATCCATGCAACTTTGTGAACTATGAAAAAAAAGTTCACTGCCACCCATCAACTTTAAACATTAAAAATGTTAATGTTGATAGCCCTCATTTAGCATGAGTACATTAGATAGTCAATTGAATCAGGCACTCGGAAATGATGCTGAGCACCCAGCACATGAAGCAACAGTGGTTGCTCCCATGCATGTTGTGGAGCCTGCCATGTCACAGCATGGAAAGGCTACTGAGTTGCTGGCAATGCCAGGGGCTTTGCTTGTGGTTACTCTGCACAGACCATTAAATGGTGGTCTGTTGACGTTGGATCATGGAGGGCATGAGGTGCCCTCCACTCCTCTGAGACAATTGAATGAGTCCATGGGACTACATGGTCTGCCTCACACTGAGCTAGACCTGATTGTGCGACCATAAGAATGTGTTGATAAGAGTAAGAAATCCTTATATGTGTTGTTGTCAAAACACCCAAGTGCATTTCAACTGTTCTTTGGTGCAGTGAGAAGTGGATACACTCCGCATGACCAATCCACGCCTGCAATGAGCATGATATCAGACAAGTGAGGTATTGGATTACAACCTTGCTTTCAGTCCTCTATTTGAGCTGGAGTTGCTCCACCAGTAACTCCTCACATAGTAGAGTTATCTGAGATGGTGGATGATATGTCTGATACAGACATAGAGGCAGGTCCAGAGATGCACCTTCAGCAGCATGTCCTAGCA